>BGNK01001238.1:5727-27794 GCA_003297005.1 Symbiodinium sp. clade A Y106 | reverse complement strand
ATATGTTAATATATTAATATATTAATATATTAATATATTAATATATTAACATATTAATATATTAATATTCTAATATATTAATATATTAAATATAGGCCCCTTATAGAAGCCTACAAACTCACTGGCCCAAAACCCAAGGGAATAAAAGTTGAAACTTTCAGAATTGACTACCTTATAAGAACCCCAAAGTTGAAAAGTTGAGTTTACAGCCAATAAGACAAAGAAGCCTTAGAACTTATGAGGGACCCTTATTCCCAGAGACTCCAATAGCCCTTAGTAAAGGAATATGCCTTAAATTATAGTAGGATCCCTAATTTGATTTAAGGCATAGTCCTTTATTAATTAAGGCATATTGGAGTCTCTGGGTAGAATGCCGTTTCAGCACAGAAGTTGCGCCTTTGGCCCAGCTACGACCGACTTCTCAGCTTTGCTGGCGTAGTCGGGAATGCCAGAGGCCTTTTAGGGTTTAGGGTTTAGGGTTTGCACGCATTTTTTGGTGGCATGGTCGGGAATGCCAGAGATCCTTTAAGGGATCTATATGTAGGGTTGAGGGTTTAGGGGACTCCAATACCCCTTAATTAATCAAGGAATATAGGCTTAAAAATTATTTTAGGCCCCTGATAGTTTAAGGCATATTCCTTAATTAAGGGGTATTGGGCTCTCTGGGTTTTTCATTATGCGCAAATTTGCGCTAGGGGCTTGCGTCAGAGTTTGGGGTTCTGGTGGTTTTGGTCTATAGCTTTAGGACGGTCGGTGCAGACGGGACCTCTTTTGGACCTGCACTTTCAAAAAAGGCGTTTAGGACGACATGAACCCTGCGATGGCTCATGGGGTAAATAGGTATAGGACACAGGCATTGCCTCAATTGAAAGTTTCAGCGCAGTGGTCTCTTCGTAAGGATTTAGAGTTGACTGTCCCCTAAACCCTAAACCTAATCTGGATTAGGGCCGCTTGGAATTTTTTCCAGGATTTCGAGTTTTTAGCTTCGGGGTTTTGGGTGTTTAGTAGGTTTTGCGGTTGAGGATTTGGGGTGGGGGGTTTAGGGGCATAAAGCAATTGGGTCCCAGGCCTCAGGGCAATTGGGGACCTGATGAGTTTGGGATTCTGATTTGGGGCTTCAGGGTCTTGGTTTCGGGTTTAGGGTTTAGGGTTTAGGGGTTTAGGGTTTAGGTTTGGGAATTAGAAAAAGCTGTGGGGCAAACCTTTAAACTTTTAGTTCTGTGGCGGGTTATGTTCTCGCAACAGCTTTAAAGTGGACTCACTCAGCTACTAAGTTACTAAGATCCCCTTAAACCCAACGCACACTGCGGTTTAGTTTCTGCCGGTCTTTAGCCTGTAGGGGGTCAGGTTTAGTGTCCAGGGTGTTGGGTATCAAGCACCATAAGCTAGCAGACCTCCACCCTACTGGAACCCTCAACCCCAAAGCACGAAGATGCCATAAAAATCTCAAACCACCCTACACCTCGAAAGCCGTAACCCTAAATGCTACCTAGGCCCTAAGTAACCTACCTTTTTCAGGACTTTAGTATGAGAAGGAAGGTCTTATAAGGCCCGGGTTTAGGGTTTGGGGTATTAGGGGTTTAGGGTTCAAGGTTTAGGGTCCAGGTAAGGCCTCAACCTGAAACCCTCGGGCCTTGGACAGACCGGCGCCAGTGTAGGCACAGGTGGAGCGGCTGCGGCGGAGAAGATCCGCAAATATGTCCACCTGAAACATTCATAGCTTCTTCTGATTCTTTTGTATAAATGTGTGTGTGTTACTACTGTTGATGGACAAAATCCTGCAAGACCCTAAGGACCCTAAACTATGGGAGCTATATGGTATATTCCTTATTATGGGTCATGCAGGATTTTGTCCATCAACCGTATCATGTTTGAGTCTGTTGTTAAAGAAACATTACTAGCTTAGGGCTTCGATTCAAGGCCTGGGCCTGGGCTCCGGTAGAGAAACCCTAAACTAATTAAGCCCTTAACTAGCTAAACCCTAGACTTCACTAACTAAACCCTACACTAACTAAACCCCAAAACTAACTAATTCCTAAACCCTAAACCCCTAAACCCCTAAACCCCTGAACCCTAAACCAACTAGGTGGACTCCAAGAGCCCAAGGGATTCACGGCCGCAGGCTTCAGTTTTCGGCCTGGGGCCTACATGAACCGGCTTCGGGCTTTTATTCCATCATCAGGACCCTTAGGGGGGTAGGAGGGAG
Source organism: Symbiodinium sp. clade A Y106 (assembly GCA_003297005.1). Lineage (NCBI taxonomy): Eukaryota > Dinophyceae > Suessiales > Symbiodiniaceae > Symbiodinium > Symbiodinium sp. clade A. The sequence continues at coordinate 25,588 of BGNK01001238.1, read as the reverse complement.
GGGGGTAGGGGGCCTTAGGGCCCTGTCGGGGACTGAATGCGGCCTGTGTAGTCCCCTACCCTGCTCCCCCCTACCCCTACCCCCCCTAAGGGTCCCTATGATTGTAGGGTAGCTACATCCAACATGCCCCTAAACCCTTAAATTTAAGTAAGCAATATTCCTTAAATCATATTAGGGTCCCACTATAATTGAATTTAAAGAATATTCCTTAATTAAGGGATATTGGAGTCTCCGTGTACATTCTAGGGTTGATACATTTGCCTACAACATGAAGGGACCAAGGCTTCGATCTTTCTTCACGTACCAACGCTCTTCCTTTGGATACGGAGTTTGGGGGTTTATGGTTTAGGGGTTCAGAGGTTTACTTAGAGGATCATGGGACTTAGTAAGTAGGTTATACTTGGGGTTATAAGTCCCCTAAGCGGGGTTATCCTACTTATAACCTACTTATAACCTTACTTACTAAGTCCCATGAGCCTTTAAGTACGGTTTAGGGGATTAGGGATTTATGGTTTTGGGGTTTAGGATGGAATCTTGCAGGGTTCGGGGCTTCGCGTTTAAACGATCGATGGTAATGTAGGAGCCTGATTAAGAAACCTTGGGCTTTTATCAGGGTTCCTTATATGAATCCTACTATTTTGGGGTTATAGACCCAGGGTTGCTTAATCAGGTTCCGACATTATACCGATATCGTCCTGATGCATTTAGGCTCAGCTTCGGTTGGAGGGCTTTGAGGAAAGGGACTTCGCGTGTGGGGTCGAAGAGTGCTACTGGAGACTATGGCGCTTGGGGCTGCGAATAGGGAGTACAGGGTTACAGTTAGGGGTCTGCGCGGGAGATGACCAAAAGTGTTAAGCCCGGAATCCCAAACCCTGGCGCCCAAAACCCTGCTCGAAGCCCGAGCTAGAGGTTCTGTTACAGCTGCTTTGTCAAGGTCCATGGATGGAAAGAGGGTATTTCTGACACACTTTGCTGTCGGCTCGGCGTACCTGCAACCTACTTACTTACAGCTGTGCCTGAAATCCCCACTATAGCTTCGTTAGCATCCTTATACTACCCTTACAGGAACCCTTCATGCAAGGAGCCCGAACCCCTAAACCCATCATGAACTCCTGAACCTCTCAACCCTAAACTGTACATCAATCCTAAACCCCCGTGATATAGTCACCCTTAGCGGAGCCCCTTCACAAACGGCTTGCCTTGGCCTCCAGGACGGCAGGCTCATCCATGTACTCGTTGGCAGGGGTCTTGTTGCCTGCCCTACACCCGCAGGCTTTGCTTTTAGGTTTTAGGGTCTGCTTTGAGGCTTTAGGGATTAGTGTTTTTTAAGAGTTAGGGTAGGGTCTGGGCCTAAACCCTAGAACCTCAAACGCTGGCCCCCCCGAGAAACTCAGAGATTCCACCATGCCTCCAAAGAAGGGACCCTAGGTTAAAGAAACCAAAAATCCTAATCCCAAAACCCCTCTAGAATTTAGGGTTCAATGTCCGCAGGAGAAACCTATCAATCCTACAAGACCGTGCTTGGCAGAAAAAACCAAAAAACCAACAAAACCGTACAGCACATGACCCTAAACCCTAAACCTTTAACCTAAACCCTAAACCGCTAGCAAAGAGCACTTCGCAGGGACTCGGTGGCCCTGATGACTTCGAGCAGGGTTTAGGGTTTAGGGTTCAGGGTTCAGGGTTTAGGTTTCAGGGTTTTTTGAGGTTTCATCCCGTTAGGTTTAGGTGTTTGAGGTTTGGGGCTTTTAGGGTTTAGGGTTACGGTTAGGGTTTAGGGTTTTTGGTAGACCCCAGAAAGTTGGAACATGAATTAAGGATGACTAGTGCTGGGATTCCCTCTACTTTACCTCAGGGGCATGTAACCAAATTTCTGGCTTCTGAACCCTCAACCTCCAAATCCTGAGACTCTAAACCCTAGAATCTAAACCCTAAACCCCTAAACCCTTAACCCTAAACCTTAAACCCTAGGTTTAGCCCTCTTGAGCCCCAAGCCCCGACGCTCCTAAACCCTACTTGGAGGGTCAGGGGACTTAGTAAGTAGGTAGTAAGTACCAAAACCTACCAAAAGCTATAAAAAAGTAGGGTCCCTATAAATTCCATATTAGGGTTTACAACAAGAACCTACAAAAAAGTAGGGTTTGGTAGGCTAAGGTCGAGTTATAAGTACCCTACAAGGGATCCTAACTGGGGCTATGATACCTGAAAGTCTATAAAGTAACTACTTACTAAGTCCCCCGACCCTCCAAGTAAACGGGTTGACCCTGAGCCGCCTACCCAGAAACTCCAATATCCCTTAATTAAGGAATATTCCTTGAATCATATTAAATTAGGAACCCTAAACGGGTTGACCTTGAGCCGCCAAAAACCGAAACCCGAAAGCCTTGAACCGAGCCCCAAGGCCTTGAACCCTGAAGCATGAGCTCTGAAAGCCTCTTAGTCCCATGTATATGTGTATATACATACCTTAACCTACCAAAATCTACTTTTTTTGTAGGGTCCCTATAAAATCCATACTAGGGTCTATATTAAGAACCTACAAAAATGTAGGTTTGGGTAGGTTAAGGTACACACGTATATATATATATATATATATATATATGCCTGTATATATGTATAGTGATTATTATTATGGCGATGATGGTGATGATGTCTATGACAAGTCAATAACCATTTCCATTGGTATATGTTAGCACATATCTTTGAGAACCCTTTGGGTTCTACGAGATCCTAAGGAACACCCAGAACCCTGAAACCCTAAAACCCTAAACCCTAAACTGAACATTAAACCTTTGCGTTCGTCTAGGGTTGAAGCCATGGGCCCCTAGCATGGGCCCCTAGTCCTGGGATCCTTTATTAAGGGACCCAAAAAGCACATAAGCATAAGCATTTTATGGGGATATCCCTACCTTATTGGGCTTCATTATAAGGGTGTTTATATGGGATATCCCTATCCTAATTTTTTGTTTATGTGCTTTTTGGGGGCCCCATATATACCTACTATATACCTGAGCTGTGCCCTTCAGCGTTCCTTGAATGCCCAAGGGTCCACATTAGAGGCCCATACTCCTACCCTTAGAGTTAGCCATTGGGAGCGCTCCTCCCTAAACCCTAAACCCTAAACCCCACCAGGACCCCCCAAGTGCCCTATAATGGAGCCCTTATGATCCTTAATAGTGGGTGTTTAGGGTATATTAGAGGGTAGTTGGGGGGTTTAGGTAAACCGAAACCCTAATCCCTCAACCCTAAAGGAACCCTTTAAGGAACCCTGGGTACTAAGTCCCATAATCCTCTAAGTGAGGAGGGCTCTTGCCTTGGTCCGCGCGGTTCGCCTTGTCGGATTTGGCCACACAGCGGGGGAGGGGCCACCTTCACAGAACGTTTGGGAGTTTCCGCAAATAGGGGACCCTAATGTAGTACCCTAAATAGCAGGATCCTTACTATAAGGACCCTAAACAGGATACTTCACGGAAGAGCCTACCCACGACCCTCCAAGGGCCCTCAACAGAGGCCATGTGGTCCCTAATGGTGGGTATTTGGGGTAGAATCGAGGGTATTATAGAACATTTGGCTTTGGGGAACTGGCCACCTTCACGGATAGGGACCCCGCAAAGGGTTGAGGGTTCAGGGTGTAGGAACCCTCAAAAGACATAAGCATGAGCATTTTATAGGGATATCCCTACCTTCTTGTGGCTTCATTATAAGGGGGTTTATCACCTTCATGAAAGATTTGGCTTTGGGGTGCTATTTAGGGTTTTGGGCTTAGGTGCATGTTTAGGGTTTTGGGTTTGGGTTGAGTGAGGGTTAGCCCTAGATCCATCTAAATCCTATGATTGAGGATTTGAGGGTTTGGGGTTCAGGGTTGGGAAAGAATCAGGTGTAGAGGGTTGAGGCTGTCAGATTCAGCTGTTGTAGAAGATGCCGTGATTCGGGCCGCAAGACGTAGACCCCTAAACCGCGGGGCCTGCGGTTGGCGACGGTAACTCGAAGAAGTGCTGTCAGGGAAGAACCCAACTCAAAGGCTCAGGGGACTTGCGGTGAATGATATAAATCCTGCATTACCGTAATGACTCTAGACTATGGGAATTTTGGTATATTCCTTATGGGAATTATGGCATATTCCTTATTATGGGGTCATGCAGGATTTATACCATCAACAGTAGTTAGGGAGGCTACTTTAGAGGATCATGGGACTTAGCAAGTAGCTTACAACCGGGGTTGTAAGTCCCCTAAGTGGGGTTATCCTAATTGTACTTATAACCTTACTTACTAACTCCCATGAACCTTCAAGTAGAAGTCGAGTTAGTATCGGAGAATCCCAGCAAGTGTATGTCTAATCCCACTTATTCCTCATTTGCTGCGTCGCTTGAACCTGAAGCCACCTTCAAACCCCTCAAACCCTAAAACGCCCCAAACCCTTCTGAGACATAAACCCTCAATGCCATGATAGAAACCATACAGAACCAACCCTTATGGAAACCTCATATGGAGCCCGAAAGCCCTAAACCTTTATGAGCTTCTGCAATCAGCTGTATCTTCAGGGCTAGACAAGCCGCTCGCGGCCGACGGTGTCGGCAACGAGGCCATGCCAATGCTGCGCCGTTGCGTCGCCTTGGCTTGGCTGTAAAGTTTCGAGTGCAACATATTATTGACCGGAATCCAACACCTGCGGCTTGGGCTTTCGGTGCAGGGTTTGGGATGTAGGGTTCGAGTTCAGGGCGTCAGGGTTAGACTCTAAGTTTGCAGTTGAAGCCATTATGCCGACAACCCTCTGCGGACAAAACGAATTCAGCCTACCCGCTGGGTAATGATCAGACAGAGATAATATCCCATTTGTAATTATGGCACGAGAGACCCCAAAGCCCTGTTCTAGCTTGTTTAGGCCCATGCAGTACTAGACACTGGTCCTTCTCCGCTAAATCCTAGATAGACCCTAGCCCCTTCACCCTTACCCCACAATTCCTTCAAGAGCTAGGCCTTCTGGGCTGAAAGAAGTCCCTGAAACCTTCTATGGGGTTTCAGACGGTTTGGGGTTTAGGGTTTTGGGGTTTAGGGTTTTGGGTTTAGGGTTTAGGGATTGGGGGTTTAGGGTTTTGGGCTTTGAGAGGTTTTACGGTAGTTTACGGTTTCAAGGCTCAGGGTTTAGTGGATTCGGTTCTGGGGTTCAGGGACTTAGGCTTGAGAGCCTAGAGGTTTACCAGGACCCCCCAAGTACCCTTTAAAGGGCTCTAATATTTCTCATTAAGAGGTAATTAGGGATTACAATAAAGGGTGGTTGGGGGGTCTAGGTAGGGGCAAGGGTTCGAGGTCTAGGTTTAGAGACGTCCCGATGCAGACGGAACAAAGACCACACCTTACCTTGCCTGGCTTGATTGATGAACTGGGTGTTTGGCCAACCTTCCACTGGCACTGTCGAGTGAACGCAGGATCAAAGATGCTAAGTCCTGAGTCCATACACGGATTTTAAATTTTTTGTTGCTAGACTCCCAAACCCCAAGCTCGGCATCCAGCAACAGCATACGGCAGAATTCTGCACGTCATAATCCCTAAACAGAATCCAAGTTCCTATACAGATGAACCTCAGGTCATGCGGCTCATGGCGTCGACTCTCTGCGTCGTGGCAGATGTCTCCGATTTACTGGGATGTTCGAGCCGCTCGGCGTCGAAGTTAGGACTCAAGTGTGTGTACGGCATGGGTTTACAGCAACGTGTCAGCAATTTCCATATTACACGTCCATATACAGATGCAGATACACACACTTTTGCATACACATGCATATGAACGTTCACCGCAGACATGCATACATAGACGTGGACACAGGCGTAATCATGGACATAAACTCTAGACGCGCAGATACACATCCCATGCAGAATGATGAATAGGTACACATACCCAACTGCACATGTGTGAACATATACATACATATGCACACATATCCAGACATGTACATGCATGGAGATACATGCCCACACATACTCAATCCATCCATCCATCCATCCATGCATCCATCCATGCATCCATCCATGCATCCATGCATCCATGCATCCATGCATCCATGCATCCTTCCATACATGCATCCATGCATCCATGCATGAATGCATGAATGAATGAATGCATGAAGGCATGAAGGCATGAATGCATGAATGCATGAATGTATCCATGCATCCATGGATACCCATGCATCCATGGATACATGGTTACATGCAACATACATACATGCATGCATGCACACATGCATACATACATACGAACCTACATACATACATCCATACATGCATGCATGCATGCATGCATGCATGCGTGCATGCATGCATACGTACATACATGCGCACACACATTACATAACGCATGCTACATGCTACAGAATACATACGTAAATACATACATACATGCATGCATACATACATACAAACACACACACACACATACATACATACATACATACATACATATATATATATATACATACATCCTGTGTGCACAATCCATACATCCATATATCCATATACATGCATACACGCATACACGCATACATGCATACATGCACACATGCATACATGCAGACATGCGAACATGCACACACACACACACACATGTCGGAGCCCGCTACTACACAGCAGGGCTTCAAAGCCATGATTTGATACCAAGTGCCGCCCCGACTCGAAAAGCCACCCATGCCAGACTCGTCACTCAAAAAGAGTGAACTAAACGCTACAAAAAAAAACAACAAATGGTCAAGCAGGGATTTTGAGTTAAGGATTATCGGAGCCATTGGCCTTAAGCAACGAAACCTGTCTGCAAAGAAGCCTAGAAACCCAAAACACCGAGTCTAGGGTTTAGGGTTTGTAGTTTGCGGTTTTGTCACGGGGCATAAGAGATAAGGGTGTTTCGGGCTTTGGCGTACTAGAGTTCGATAAGGAGCTCCTGCCGGTGGCAGAGTTTAAGCAAAAGTCGTGTCGGATGGAGGCAGCCGGCACCTTCACATGCCAGCGATCTCCGACCAAACCAGCCCTTAACCTTAAACCGTAAAGCTTAAACAGCAATGTCGCTTAGGGCCTCGGATTGCTTGAGTCCAAATTGCAACTCACAGTAGGATTAGGGTGGGGTTGAAAGGATTGCAGTTTAGTCTAGCGATGCTATGCTCTGTTTTACAACTTCAGGTTTGGGTTCCGGAAACCCTAAACCCTAAACCTTAAAACCTAAACCCTAAACCCTCCGGGAGCTGCAGGCTGTAGCTCTCAACCGCTTCTAGGGTCTCGGCTTAGGGCTTTTGGGCGTCGCAGCTTCTAGCATCATGTTACCTTCTTTTGGGGCCCTTATAATAAGGATCCTACTATTTAGGGTACTATATTAGGGTCCCCTATTTTCGGAAACTCCCATGTCGTGCCTGCACGATTCTTGGTTCAACTTTGAGGCTTGGGCTTTATGGGATCGGGTCCGGGGTGTAATTCATCGAACTGTGCTTGCTTCTACACTGAAACCGAAAAGTGAGGTATACATTGTTTGAAACTTATTCGGTCTGGGCCTAGACCTAGACTGACCGGAAAGCAACCCTATCACTCTAGAGGCCGCAATAATCAGAATATGGTTTTGGGGGGGGCTCCATATTATAATTACAGTACAATGTACCCCCCAAACCCTATTCTAATTATTACTATACTAAACCCACTTAATACCCCTTATAGTAATCCTTATTGACCCCTTTTAAAGGAACCCCGTAAAGAAACCCTATTTTAATGATTAAGGCCCCTACACCCTAACCTCCCTAAACCCTAAACCCCTAAACCGCTAAACCCTAAACCCTGAACCCTACACCGTGACACCCTAACCTCCCTAAACCCTAAACCTTAAAAACCCCAAAACCCTAAACCCTAACCCTAAACCCTAACCCGTGCGTTTCAGGGCCTTGATGAGAGCTCGGTCCGGCTCTATCTGCAAATCTGCCTTGTCTTCCTGCTTCTCCTCCTGCTTGGGAGTCCCATTAGCCTTTAAGTAGGGTTCCTTAAAGGGTTCCTTTAGGGTTTAGGGTGTAGGGTTTAGGGATCTATAAGGGCTCTTCCTGCTTCTCCTCCTGCTCGGAGGGTCTAGGGTTTAGGGTTTAGGGTTTAGGGGTTTGGGTTTAGGGTTTAGGGTTTAGGGGTTTGGGTTTAGGGTTTAGGGGTTAGGGATTTCGGGGTTTAGGGTTTAAGCTTTGTAGTTATTTTATGGACTTATAAGTATCATAACCCCAAATAGGATCTACCTACTTGCGAAGTCCTCCTGCTTGGAGGGTCGGGGAACTTGGTAAGTATACTGTAGGGGTTCTCTAAGGGTCCTATAGGTATAAGGGTACTATAGAGGATCTATCAAGGGTGCAACCAGTCCTGCTGCACATCGACAACTTTGAGGCTCCACGCACAATGTCCCTGCCACCCCGAAAATGAAACAAACGTCATGTTTCCAGACGTAAGCACTACCTGGACCGAAAGGTCACACAGCCCTTGTCAACCCTTAACCCTCAACCCTATAGCCTGAATCTGAAAACCCTCTAGCCGTTAAACTTTCTATACAGACCGGTGAGCCATAACATCCTATTGAACAACCATGAACAACCCCTTACAGCGTAACATCCGATAGTGCCATAAAAACTTCATTTACAACCAATAAACTCTAAAACCCCAACCTCTACTAAACTAAACCCGAAACAGTAAAACCAAACCCTGCACCCTACAACCTACACCTACAACCCTAAAGCCTAAAGCCTAAAGCCTAAACCCTAAACCCCAATCCCTAAACCCTAATCCCTAAACCCCAATCAGCCTGCACGTTGAGGCTGTGAAAAACCTCTTGGAAGTCAGTCGCCAATGTGTAGATTTTGTCTGCATCTGGTTGGTGGAGATTCTGCCACAGATGGGCTTGCACATGCAAGGTGACACAGGATTTCTTCGTAGACTCCTTGAGGCTCGTGAGACCAATCACCCGAAGCCGTCTGGCAATCACGATCGGGACGTCCTTGACGTCGCCTTGCATAAGCTGCACGATTTCCTCTTTCGTCAAATAAGCCACTGGGTTCTTCAGTGTCTGTGGTACTTTGACGAGCTTGGAGCCACCTTCATTGCCGCCACCGGAGGCATTCTTCAAAAGAGCGTCACTCAGCTTACCCTAAACCCTAATCCCTAAACCCTAACCCTAAACCCTAACCCCTAAACCCTAAACCCTAAAGCCTAAACCCTAAACCCTAATCCTTAAACCCTAAACCCTAAACATTAAACCCTATAACCCTATAACCCTAAAGCCCGTAGACCTCCCCGAGGTGTACTCCTTGACCTCTTTGGCCGTGCCAGCTTTTGCCTTGCTAGGGTTGAGGGCCTTCGGTTTTGGGGTTTAGGTTTTAGGGATTAGGGTGTAGGGTTTAGGGATTAGGGTTGTAGGCTTTAGGGTTTGGGGGTTAAAGAAGTTTAGGGTTTAGGAAGTTTAGGCTTTAGGGTTTAGGAAGTTTAGGCTTTCGGGTTTGGGGTTTGAGAAGTTTCGAGTTTAGGGTGTAGGAAGTCTTGGGATTAGGGTTTGGGGAATGAGGTTTCGGACGGTTAGGGTTTAGGAAGTTTCGGGTTTCAGGGTTTTAGAGGGGCCACTTGGGCTTTACCCAGTGAGCCCAACACTCCTTAATTAAGGAATATGCCTTAAACTATAAGGGGCCTTATATTATGATTTAAGTTCTATTCCTTAATTAAGGGGTATAGGGTTTGGCGTTTAAGTTTCGGGCTTCGATGCTTGGAGCCCTTAGGGTTTTGGGTTTCGGGTTAAACTACGGTAGTAAGCAAACATTAGCATAGGGATATCCCATATAAACCCCCTTATAATAAAGCCCAATAAGGTAGGGATGTCCCTATAAAATGTTTATGCTCATGTGCTTTTTGGGTCCCTAAGGTAGGGGCAGTGGTACCTTGGCCTGACAAGTTTTTGTGACTAGCGGCTAGGGTAGTTTTACGGCCTGCCTGTAGCCAGAAAAATCTACCGTTTCAGGTTTGCTGACTTATGGCTTCTTTCTATAATTTCTTGACGGGCATTCTAGGCTACAGGTATAGTCTGGGGCTAAAAACACTTGGTTTTGAGAGCATTGGTTGCGGATGTTGGGCTTGGGGCCAGGAGGGTTTAGAGTTTAGAGCTTCAGGGCTCAGGGCTTAGGGTTTAGGGGTCAGGGTGTAGGGGTTTAGAGTTTAGAGCTTCCGGGCTTTGTAGGGCACTGGAATCAATGGCTTCCGCTTTAAGCAAACCATAGCCGGGTTCGGAGGGATGTGTTAGGAAATGCCAAAACCCTAAACCCAGATTAATGCCGAGCATTGCCTACCAGGAGTCAGTGGGCATAGGATTCAGTTCTTCCGTGTAGACCTCTGAGTAATGAACCCCAACCCCAATTAATGCCATTAAAGAAAGTCAGTCGCTGGTCTACATTCATTAGTTCTATACGACAAGAGCGTGAACAGTTGAGACAAGGTATACTGTAACATAATTCCAAACGAATTGAGGATTTCGAACTTGAAAAGGAGCCATGTCAGGCTTCCTTCCATACGGTAGTATTCAAACTCCGGCTTTCTTGGCGTTTCGCCTGACTCCTGCATTCAGTGAATAGTTCCGTGTATAGGGGGCTGAACAGACAATAACAGTATCGCCGTGCAATCCCCACAGAATTGTACTATGCATGAGTTGATCGACGGTAGCCAGTGCACCCTGTTGAAGTTGTGGTCTAATCTCTGCAACCTTTTAAGGTCCGGGGTGGGGTCTTTCTGCGAAGGGGCTAACGGCTGTTCTGGCGGCAATAACGATCTGATATGCGTTGCTGTATCGATAGTTCCCATTCCGTTGTTTCTTTGGAGGTTGGACGAGAACTGCAGCACATCCGTGGGGTCTAGTAGACACTGTGACCATGCTGATAATGGGGCTGCCTGGTCTCTGTAGGTGATGTGATGTACTATCTGATGTACTGGGTATGGTGTCTTGTATGAAGCAACCTCTAACATGTTGTTTTGCTTAAGCAATTGAACACGCAGGCTTCTGTTACAAGTGGCGGTGTGGTCGATAGCCAGCCTACCTTTGCTGTACGTGTACGGTCCCAGCACGCCTTGGTCGCATGAGTGCACATAAATGGGAGTTTCCGAAGGGGACCCTAGTATAGTACCCTAAGAAGTAGGATCCTTACTATAAGTACCCAAAATTTATACCCCTAATTTTCGGAAACTCCCAAATCTCGTCTGCAGGAGCGGACTCCGCAAGGCATGCCAGGATTTGCTGAGCCTCTCGCTGCCAAACATAGCTACCTGTGTCTAGGATATCTCCAGAAACACGGAGGGCTCGATAGAGATGGCCGTTGCAAGGTCGCTCTGGGTGTATCAAGCGCTCCCAGGTTGTGCGGTCGCCACGGCAGAGAGCCTCCGAAGGCACAAAGTACTTTTGCAGTATATGGGCGCCTTCATAGCTCGGCTCTCCATGATAGTCAGCATGTGACCAGACCTGATCACTGCCGTCAGGGCATCTAGCTCGAGCGAAGACCCAGCGGCAGCAGCAAACTGGTGGATGAACTCAAGCTGCATGCACTCGGCTTACTAGTTGTTATTAAGGTCGCTGCATTAGCTCCAGTGGGTTTGAGAATTTTCCCTCAGCTTTCAAGGCCTAGGAGTTAGGACTCAGGGCTACTACTGACTGGCCCAAAACCCAAGGAAATAAAAGTTGAAACTTTCAGACTCGACTACCTTATAAGAACCCTAAAAGTTGAAAAGTTGAGTTTACAGCCAGTAAGAGTAAGGAAACATGGGGCATAGTATTGCTACTCATTCAGGCTCGAGGTTTCCCCCCAAAACCTTACCTGGACCCCATTCCCGATGGATTCTAGAACTGCTTACTTAAAGGCTCATGGTACTTAGTAAATAAGGTTATAAGTAGGTTATAATTAGGATAACCCCACTTAGGGGACTTATAACCCCAATTATAACCTACTTACTAAGTCCCATGATCCTCTAAGTAATCTGACCTCGCAAAAGAGGCCGCCCCCTGGATAGCGTCAAGATGTCGAGCAGTCTCCTAAACTTCAAGACCGCAACCAAATCCTGAACTGCAAACCCTCGACCCTAAGCCCAAACCCGAAATCGGCCATGGATTTAAACCCAGGGTCAGCAGTCCAAGGCGCCTTCTTGTCGTCCTTCTTTTTGGGCTTCGCCTTCGTATGTTCAAAAATCCGGCTTGCATAGTCGATACAGAACGCAGATCTGTAGTAAGGGACCCTGATACCCTAAAACATAAACCCTACTTTCTGTAGCAAGGGACCCCGATGAAGACTCGTGTCCGAAAAGGCGAGGTGAGTGCTTAGATATCGGTCTTTACGACATCCTCATGGCTATTGTACTCTGACTAGGGTTTAGGGTTCAGGGTTTACTAGGGTATAGGGTATAGGGTTTGGTGTTGGGTGTCAGGATTGGCATGCCATCCGCACACTTTACGAATTTGAACCCTTTCGCATCACCTAACCCTAAACCCTAAACCCTAAACCGTCACCTGTTCGGCCCGAAATTTTTTAACTAGGGAAGAACCCTTAACCTTTTACACGGCAAGATGCCGCAAGTTCAAGCACATGGACCGCAGAACCAAACTGGCAAATCATCAAAAGCTTACCCTAAGGCTGTAAGGACTCATACTACAAGGCTCTTGGTGTCAAAGACCATAATATATGAGGTTTTTGGGCTATTTTGAGCCTTATATTAGGGTTGAAGCACTCCAACCCATAATCTGCAACTCCAGAACTTGTGCATCCAGGTACAGCAAGCGCCAAACTGCTTTGCTGAGGTGTGAAGGCTTCGGTCGCTTCGGTGGCCCTTAGGTTGTACTCTGACTCACATTGCAAGCCCACAACTACACATCTCTTGCCCTGAACCCCAAACCCCAAAAAACGAAATCCATAAACCCCTGAACCCTGAACCTATCAACACCTGGGTGGTTGTCAAAAGCCCGGTTCTTGAGGGCTTTGGGGTTTGGGATTCCTGGGGTCATGGTTTAAGTCCTGGTTCAGGCTTTGTAGCCCAAGCAATCGTCCTAAATTTGGTCCTAAATGCTGATGCTCTGAATCCTTAAACCTTGAATCCCCTCAGATTACATTTTTGGGTCTTAGATCTCAGCAGCACCTATCCGAGCATGGCCAGAAACCTGCAGCTTCAACCAGCCGGCTTTGCCGAAATCGGGCATTGCAAAACTTCGCACCCGAACATCCTAACTCGCCGACGGAGGGAAACCGCAGCACTAAGCCCTGTAAACCCCTTCTGCCCTAGAAACGTATATACATTGCTAACCCCCTCAAGACCCCCAAACCAACTGACGAGCCTTAAGAGTATTTGTAGGTTATGTACAGTGTATATCATATGTACAGTGTAGATCTTATTCTAAACAGCTTGTTTTCATTTGTTATGTTTTATTTTATCATACGTTATATGATTCAAGATACTATAATCTAATGTAGGAACCTTCTTAAGAAACCCTGGGCCTATAACCCCAAAACAGTAGGATTCATATAAAGAACCCTAATATACACCCAGGGTTTCTTGATCAGGTTGCTACAAGACTATAATATGTTTGAGGACTCAGGCTAGGAACCTCCTTCTCGGCTTCTGCGGCTTCTGCGGCATCCGCATCCTGCGCAACAACAGACAACCGATTCCAGGCTTGTTACTTAAAGGATCATGGGACTGATTAAGTAGGTTATAATTGGGGTTATAAGTCCCCTAAGTGCGGTTATCCTAATTATAACCTACTTATAAACTTACTTACTAACTCGCATGGTCTTTTAAGTACGGCATTGGACTTAAATTTGCATTGGGTTTCGGGCCAGGGCCTGATTTAGGGTCTCGTTTGTCGTTGTTGTCCCCGCTTTTCTTTTCCCCGGTGACCCTTTAGTAAGAAGGGCTGGGGGGTTCTATACGAAACTATCGGGGTTTATAGGGGAATGTCTTGCCGCCCCAGAATGGTTCAGCACCGGCGTTCTTCGAAGCCCTTGCAAAACCAGGCTAACTTCCTCTACAAGAGCCGAGTGAAGAGCTATGTTATACATGGTTGATTTGGAGCTTCAGCACTAAGTCCTAAATTTAAGCTTTATAATCTAAATCCCTAAGCCCCTCAACACTAAAGCGTGTAAGGTCTAGTAAACATACATCAGTCTGCTTTTCTCTGGATAGGTAAGCGTCGAGCAATGTCGCACAGGGTCCCTGGGACTGGTCTGACCCAGATCTAAGGGCCGGGGTTATGATGGCTTACAGGCTGAGTGCCCTAGCCCCAAAAAGGTTATCTTATTCAATTATGGTAAGACAACATAAACCCCAAAAGTTACCTACTCAGCTACTAAGATTGAGTGTCTAGGGCGCGATGTCACGGCAGAGCAGACAGCCGGCCCTTTTTCTTGGTATTCAGTTTTACCCTAAACCCTAAACCCTAAACCCCTAAACCCCTAAACCCTAAACCCTTTTTCCTGGTATTCAGTTTTACTAAGGGAGCCCAAGGGTACTACTGAGGAGCCTCGAATCTTAGAATTCCCGTGTCCCTTAATTCATAGGGACCCTAAATGGAGGGGGGGGTAGCCTTAAAGTACCTATATACGGACCCCTTTAAGGCTTAAGTATCTACTATAAAGGTACATGGAGCCTTTGGGAGGGGGTAGGGGGCCTTAATGCACTACCCCCCTCCCCCCTACCCTCCTAAGGGTCCCTATGATTAATTGATGAGATTGGGGACCAGGACCTGGCAAACAAATCCCAAATCCAGGAACGCCAAACCACAAACAATGCAACAACACCTTGATCTTGGGTTTAAGATTGTTTACGACTCACCTTCATCCCTAAGCCGTTAGGGCTTAGGGAAGCTGCAATTCAACTTGTTCATGAGCCTCGGCATCATCATCTGCTGAAGCACCCTGTGCCGTGAGGCGTTGCCGCGGTGGGAAGGTTTAGGGCTAAGGCGTTCGGTGGGAAGGGTTTAATAAGTTTGAATGGTCGCGGGTTGAGGATTTAGGGCTGAGGAATTTCACATCAATTCTGCACCACGTCGAATCCCGAAAAATAAAAGCAATAATCCCTATATTACCCTTCTAAGGGATTATTATTTTTTACTTTTTTGGGGGGCCCTTAAGCAAATGGTAGTTGTGCATCTTATGCACTTCTGATGAGGACTTGTCATGGTTTGCTCAAGTCAAAAGTCTCGGGGTTGCTGATCCCTTGCTCCTACCTTAACCTACCAAAACCTACTTTTTTGTAGTGTCCCTATACTAGGTTCCCCAGTGGCCCCTTAATAATAAGGGTACCCTTTTTCCTACTATTCGGTTTTAATAATAA
Source organism: Symbiodinium sp. clade A Y106 (assembly GCA_003297005.1). Lineage (NCBI taxonomy): Eukaryota > Dinophyceae > Suessiales > Symbiodiniaceae > Symbiodinium > Symbiodinium sp. clade A. The sequence goes on along the minus strand of BGNK01001238.1, from coordinate 10,246 downwards.
TAAGGAACCCCCCCCAAAAAAAAAGGGTAAAAGGGTACTACTGGGGAAACTAGTATAACATCCATACTAGGGTTTATAATAAGAACCTACAAAAATGTAGGGGTTTGGTAGGTTAAGGTAAGTAGGCTTAAGCGCCCTGATGCTCTGAACCCCTAAAGTCCGAAACCTAAACCATCTCTAGCGTTCATACTTCGGTCCCAGTGCGGGTTGTTGATAGCGCCCCCAAAAAAGCACATAAGCAAAAATTAGGACAGGGATATCCCATATAAACCCGCTAACAAGGAAGCCCGTTAAGGTAGGGATATCCCCATAAAATTCCTATGCTTATGTGCTTTTGGGGTCCCTAAGCTGAGGGCAGCTTGGCAAGTCAGGCTTTTCACGGGTCTATAAACGGCTGAATTAGGAGCGTCTTCACGGCTTTGTGCGGGCTTGATAGGATTGCATAGTTGGCTTTCTACGGTTCTAGAGAAAACCTGTACGGATTTCACCCAAAACTTGGCTTGGTTGGGATTTGCTGCGGTGACCAGGACTTCCTACGCGGGACTTGCTGGGGAGGCCCAATGTCTTACGCTTGTCGTAATCTTCCTCCATCATTCCCAGAACACCTAAAGGACGACATGACTGCGTTTCTTAGGCCAATATCCTCAAGATATGCCCCATATGTCGGATCTGAGTCATAACCAGCTCCGTTAGACCAACACCCCTGAATTAAAGAATCTGCCTTAAACGATAAGGGGCCTCATGCTGAACTGAAGCTATATACCTTCTATAAAAACCCTTATAAAAACCCTAAAACGGCCCGTAAAGCACCCCTGCTAGCTCAAGCTACATTCCTTAATATAGGAATATACCTTAAACTTAAACCATAATATTAAGGCTTCTATAACCCTAAACCCTAAAACCCTAAACCCGAAACCCTAAACCCTGAAGGTACATTCCTTAATTAAGGGGTATTGGGCCCTGCGGAGCTCGGGCCGTGGTCTGGCACTGTTCAGGTGTGTTGTTCAGGGTTTATCATAGGGACCCTTAAGGCCCTAAGGCTCCATGTACCCATATAGTATATACCTACATAGGGACCCCTTTGAGGCTTAAGTATCTACTACTGCTGATGGACAAAATCCTGCAAGACCCTAAGGACCCTAAACTATGGGAGCTATATGGTATATTCCTTATAATGGGTAGTGCAGGATTTTGTCCATCAGCCGTAGGGACCCTTAAGGCCCTAAGGCTCCATATACCCATATAGTATATACCTAGGCCTTAAAGTACCTATATAGGGACCCCTTTGAGGCTTAAGTATCTACTATAACGGTACATGGAGCCTTTGGGAAGGGGTAGGGGGCCGTAATGCCCATAATAATAAGGACTTAAAAAGGCCTATTTAAGGAAGTATAGTCCCCTACCCCCCTCCCCTTACCCTACTAAGGGTCCCTATGAGTTTAGGGTTTTAAGGTTTATGTATAGGGATTTTGGGTCGGTGGCTCCTGGGCCAAATGTTCGGATGCAGGGTAAAGCAACTACTTCGTGACAATATTCTCATATAGTCCTTATATAGCCATCGTACAACAGAATATACACTTACACCCTCTTCGAACCACTAATACACAAAGGCTGCAAAAAGCCGTGGTCCGGGGGGGTTCGGGGTTGATCCTTTCAAGCTTCAGGGTTCAGCATTTAAGGGCGTAAGGGTTTGGGGCCTGGAATTTCGAGCACATACCACATTAAGGCCGTAAGCCGTAGACTCGAATCCCTAGGCTTAACCCCTAAGGCCCCGAATCCTAAACTTTAGGGTCTAGGGTCCTGAACCCCGACCTAAACCCCAAACCTAAACCTGAATGTCCACCCCTGTTGGAAAATACCACCGATTTGAAGCCTTAAAGACTAGGTTCCTGAGTAGCCCCGGTATAATAAGGGTGCCCTTTTTCCTATTATTCGGTTTTAATCATAGGGGGACCCTTGAACAAAAAGGGCAAAAGGGTACTACTCAGGAACCTGACCCTACACCCCTGTTGGATCCCTAAAAGAAGCCTTTAAGGAACCCTTATAGAGCGCCTTTAAGGAACACTTCAAAAAGGGTACTACTCCGGGACCTACAAGACTACCCGCCCGCTCTTCGAGCAGCAAAGCACGATTTTGCTCGGGCGCGCGAGCGCAGCGGTCAGTGGCCTCGGCGACGATCCACTAAGATCAAACCAACGCCTTGAAAGGTTTCCAGGGTTCTAACCTGGGCTTTTAAGTAACTAGGGAGAAAAAAGTATAAACTTTTATTTCATAAGGGTTCCTTTAAGAAAAAAGTATTAAAGATGGTACTCCAAAGCCCAGTAAAATGGGTTCTATTCGGGTTTAGGATACAACGTAACGGTTTAAGATGTAGGTTTTAACGTTTAAAGATGTTTAACATGTAAGGTGGCGCTTTGTTCGGGTTTAGGGTCAAGGAAAATCCTACTGGCTACAGGGCTGTAAGGCATCCCTGGAGCCCAACTTACATAAACTTGAAGAGCTCAAAGATCAGTACATTAAGGGTGTTTAGGCTTTAGGGCTTGGGTTTGTTTGTGCCAGTAAAAGTCTGTGTGTGTGTGTTTGTGTTTCTGTGTTTGTGCCGGCGTGTGCTGGATTCCTTCTTATCCGTAGGGGGCCCTCACCCCAAATATCGGATCTCTGTGCTTATGTGGTCTTTGGTACCTTACAGAAGGCCCCTTTACGCCACAAACCCTGAACTTGAGACCTAAAACCCTAAACGCTGAACTCTGAACCTCAAGCCCTAAAGCCTAAGCCTACGGCCTCTCAACAAAACTTAGAGGATCATGGGACTTCGTAAGCAGGTTGTACTTTTGGTTATAAGTCCCTGAAGTGGGGTTATCCTGATTATAAGCTACTTATAAGCTTACTTGCTAAGTCCCATGAGCCTTTAAGTAGATTTCTTCCGAACTACTGCTTGCGACTTTAAGGTTGCGCTGGGGGAAGGCTTAAACTTACGGGCATCACAGGGTCTAGGGTTTAGGCTTTAGGGTCTGAGTCTCGGGTTTAGGCCTAGGATTTCTGTGATGGTTCTCTTGAACCTAAGTTTCTATAAGGGTACTACGGCACGGATCTTATAAAAGCAAAGCAGGGGGCCTTAATGATTGGAATCGGGTTCCGATAGTGTACCAACTGTAGTGTTCTAATTAATTGGAAAAGGAGATGGAAATCCAATTGAAGTCTCCTTGGGACATGCAAAGGGCGGAAGGGGATCCCCATTTGGCCACACATAAGGACCTCTTCAAGATGGCCTCATCTCACCAACGCCCAAGCTGTAAACCCCGAACATAACTCCAACACAGGCGCATGTCATTACAGTGTGCTTATTCTTTTACTGCACGGCCTGCCGCTAATTATAATTCCACCAGGAGGAGGAAGGACTACCATCAATAATAGAACCGAGACCCCTCTATCGAATGCAAAATTCCTCGGTCGAGCGGCCTTGCTGTGCGTCAGCGATGGCTTTCGCCGCTGCCTAGCGCAAGCTAATCATAGGAGCCACAAAAACTACCTGAACATAAACCTTGAAGGCAAAATCGGGTGGGGGAGGGTAGGCACGATCTATACTCATGTGGCTTACTGGCTTGCTGGTGCAGTCCATTATGGATGTGAAGGTGGCTGTCGATTGCTGTTACTGCGGCTGTTGATTGTATTGCTGCTGTTGTTGTGGTTGCTGTTTAGTTGCTGTTGCTGCTGGCTGTTGCTGTTGCTGTTGCTGTTGCTGTTGGTGTTGGTGTTGTTGTTGGTGGTGGTGGTGGAGGCGGCGGCGGTGGTGGTGATGGCGGTGTTGGTGACTGTTGATGCTTGTGGTGGTGGTGGTGTTGATGTTGGTGTTGTTGGTGTTGTTGTTGTCGGCGGGTGGTGGTGCTGCTGCTGCTGGTGCGGTGCCGGTGCTGGTGCTGCTCGCGTCAATCCTAAACCCCCAAAACCGCAAAACCCGAAACTAGAAGTAGCTGAAGTAATTTAGGCGCGGACCTCGGCTTTTTTGCACGCCCACATCACTCCAAATCTTCAAGTAACCCTTATGGAGCCCTTAACAAACCCAAAACCCGACCCCAAAACCCCACAACACCAAGACCTGAATTAGAGCAACCCTTTTGGAACTATCCCTGAATTGCAGTAACCCGCTGCACCCCTTCAAAGAACCTTAAACCCTTAAACCCTTAACCCCTACACCCTAAACCTTTAACCCTAAACCCTTTAACCCTAAACCCTAAAAGCCCTAAGCCCTAAATCCTTAAACCCTAAAGTGCCGGCCTCATTGGGCGGCATGCCGCTGGAGCGATATTGCTCGAAGAGGGCCTGCTGCGTCAAGGCTCAGGGGACTTGGTAAGCAGGGCTTTGGGGTTTAGGGCTCAGAGTCTGAACTGTAGGGTTGAGGACTCAGGATCTGAACTTCTACTTTAGGGTTTAGGGTTTAGGGTTGAGGGCTCAGGATCTGAACTTCTACTTTAGGGTTTAGGGTTTAGGGTTGAGGGCTCAGGATCTGAACTTCTACTTT
>BGNK01001237.1:103265-161119 GCA_003297005.1 Symbiodinium sp. clade A Y106 | reverse complement strand
AACGCTTGCGAACGCTTCGCGGACGCTTCGCGAACGCTTTAGCGACGATCCCTGGTCAACCATTGGACCCCTGGACCCCAACCTTTAAAACGGGAACCCTTCTGCTACGCATTCGGGAACTATTGCTACTAATAATAGTATTACTCACAATAACCAAAAAACATGCAAACACTGACTATAACCCCCAACCCAGTCAGCCGTCCGACAGGGACACGCAGTGTTCGTCAAAAGCACCGGGCGTGCCGCACCTGGGGGAGAGGGCTTCAATGTTTCTCGGCTGCGGACTAGGATGAAGGCTCGGGGCTTCGGTTTAGGGTTTAGGGCTTAGGGTGATGAAGGTTTACTTGGGCCATACAAACACAGTGTAGGTGAAGGCTTATGCTGGATCCCGGTACCCGTTTCGAAGCACTTAATTGGCTGTTAAGCTTGAAGAAAACCTGCAAGGATATCGAAGCTCTGCTCGACCAAGCATATACTCACCATGCCCCAAAACATACTTGTCGGGTTTTGGGTATAGAGTTTATAGGTATGAATCCTAGATACACCACGCCTTCAGGCTTTAGGAAGCCACATGCGGTTGGCAACCGAGACTTCTCTGAAGAGGCGCAGCGGTCTTGTTCTGCCCCCGAACAAAGATGCCATAGCAGCCACATCTGGGGATAAATGTAACAATGCAGGGCCCTAAGTATTTTGAACAGTGCTTCGGGGTACGGTATATTATAGTAGTAGAGTTGTAATAAAGGAACCCTACGGAATAGACTCCCGTCCCAACCTTGAAATGCTTCGGCTGTACCCGACTTGGGCCCAAAGCCAAATCCCGAATCCTAACTACATGCCAAGACATTGACTCCCAACCATCAAACCCAAAACTCTACCACCCCAAACGGGTTTAGGGTTTAGGGTTAGGGTTAGGGTTTAGGGTTTAGGGTTTAGGGTTCCTAGAGCCCTACCCCTGGAACCCTGAGCTCCCAAACCCAAAACTCTAATCACCTCTACGTTAATGGCCCAAGCCGGAGAGTCCGAGGGGACCCCAGCCCTAAACCCGAAACCCCACTTGGAGGTTCATGGATAGTTATATGTGGGGTTATAAGTCCTGAATATAGGTTACAATTATGATTACACTAGTTGTTGCCCGCACTTATAACAACCCATGAACCTCCAAGCAAACATCCCCAAACGACAGACCCAAAGAAACCCTGAGGCAGCAGCTTCTGCGCAGTGGTGTTGTCGCAGGTCACCGGGCACCACCAGTCGTTTGCCTCTCCGTTCAGGCAATAGTCCTGCCACAGCCTGCGGTTGGTCTTAGGGTTCAGGGTTGCTGCAAGGGTTTAAGGTTTAGGGAGTTTAGGGATTAGGTTTCGGGTTTAGGTTTAGGTCGTACAGTTTAGGCATTTGGGTTCAGGGGTCCAGTCTCATAAACCCTAAACCTGAACCTGTAGACCCTCAAACCTGAAAGCCTCGTCGGCCGGGGTGCAGGGCTTTGGGGTTTTTCATCGGGATTCAGAAATGCGGTGTGGGGGGGCGGGGGGGGGGGTTGTAGGGGTTCAGCTTCGAAGCTGAAGGTGATTCAAGTTCGAAGCGTGAAAGAGACAACCTATGTCAGTGGGGCTTACATAATTACCTTAAAGCACCATATTCTACTTTTTGTCGGGTCCAACTCGGAATCCAATTCTAGAACATTAATGTATCACAAAGGGACATTGCAAAACAAACACACTTTGCGTTGGTTTAGCTACAAGTGCTCGCCGCGACACATAAGCTAGGTGGGGCGTTTAAGGCTTTTGAAAAATATTAGTAAATAAGATCCTCTTAAGCCCAATAAGGGAAAATATAAAATGTCCCAGAGCCCTACCTAGTAAGTATCATACGAAATCGAACCCGCGATCTCCAAAAGCCACCAAGGCCCTAGCACCTCAATGGCCTAAAGCCGTGGAATATAGCCACACACAATAACTGGGCTTTTAAGTAACCAAGGAGAAAAAAGTATAAACTTGTATTTCATAATGGTTCCTTTAAGAAAAAAGTACTAAAGTATGGTACTCCAAAGCCCAGAAAAGTAGTCGACCGGGACCAGATGGCAGTAGCAGACACAACTGACTTCACAGGGTCCGGACATCATAAGCCAGCTACATCACGCCATCCTTCGCGGGCCTTGGGCATGAAAGTTCCGCCAACCCCAACCAACGATGCTAGACCGCAGAGGCGCGAGCGTTTGCAGAGAGTCATTCCTTCCCGTATGAAGGGTCAAGTTTAGGGTTCGGGCTCTGCAGTGATAGGATGGGTTTGGGGAGTCGAGCATTCAGGAGCATCAGTGATTAGAATAGGGTTCTGGGGTATATTCTGGCCTATACAGGGACATTGGGGATATCATAAAGAAGTATTCTGACCCCCGTAGTAAGTAGTTGATAGCCGAAGCATCCCCCTTTGCGACCCGCAACCCCTTGGGACAACTTGGAGTAAGTTTCAGGGCTCATCTTGCCATCCAGCTGCATGTAGCCGTTGCTGTCGAAGGAGACCACCTCCACACTCTTCCCGTCATTCAGGCTTGTCTTGACTTCGACTGGTGAGGAATCTGAAATTTTTTTTAAAAAAGTCTACTCGGGTGACTCGGGTGCTCGGGTTCCTAAATACAATCATCATCACCACCATCGTCATCATATCAATATAGGGACAACTAAGGAACTGACACAGAATAACTAATCCCTAGCTGTCTCCCCCAACTCTACGAAATAGTAGGATTTGACCCCTTATTAGACGGTAGAACCCTTAATGCAGTAGGAGATCATTCCCTTGTTCGTCTACTGTTGGATGGCCGCACGAAACCTTCAGACTTTGACTAACTTTCCCTGGCAGAAGCTGAGGGTCTAAGGAAGAAGGATGCGTAGTCATCCTGTGATGTGGATGCACGCAGCAGATGACAAGGCTGACTGCTGCTTATGAGGCAACCAAAGAGCACCTCCCGCAATACATACATAGATACATCCATACATATACAGACGTAGAAATAAACATGTGTGTGTGTATATATATATATAGATTTCCAGAGACGCACGCTCTCTCTCTCTCTCTCGCTCTTTCGCTCTCTCTCTCTCTCTCTATATATATATATCACATAAATACACACATAGACATGTACACGTATACATTATATATATATACACACACATACATACATATACATACATGCACAGAAACGGAGTGCCCCAAACCGAAGAAACACATTCAACCATCCCAGGCGGCACCGAGCAGTACATCTCGTCGTGCGCACAGAAGACAGGGCAGCCCGAGGGGTACCACTCCTCAGCTAGGGTTTAGGGGTTTAGGGTTTAGGGGTGTCGGGTTTCGGGTTTAGGGATTTAGGGGTTAGGAGTTTAGAGGTTAGGGTTTAGGACTCGGTTCCACAGCTACAATGTCTGGCGTTCCCAGCCACCCCCCCCGCCAATGGTATGGTCTGGTACGGGGCGGGGGGGCAGGGGCTGGCGTGTGCGGAGACGGGTGGGGGCCGTTGGAGCTGCAGCTGGAGGGACGGCCAGGCGTCACAGACCAGGCCAGCAGAGTACGCAAGCCCTACGCAAGCCATAAATCCTATAACGTAGCGCAGTAGCGCCTGCTCCTGCTAAAATTAACCTTAACCTAAACTTCAAACCCTACACCCAACCCTAAACCCTGGCATCCTGGACCATAGACCATGGAGGGCAGGGGGGAGGTGGCGGGGTGGGCGCGGAGCGCGTGACCATATATGCTTTGGAAGCGAGTACTATAACACTGCAACTATATAGTGGTGTACTTGGCGCTTTATGGCATAAAATCTTCTAGCCGAGGATTGATCATGGAGCTCGGTGGGATTTCTATTTTGATTTAGCTGGCCGTGAGTGTAGGCTACAACAGCCTCAATGCGGTATACATACTAATAACACTCGCTTAGAATCGCCATGTTATAGCTAAGAGACAATATACAACAGCGCTAGAAAGGTCTTCTTTGAACAGGTAGAGGCGAGTTACCTGGAGACCACCATAAACCTGGAAACCTCGAACCTAAACCTTGAAACGTGAGCTAAACAGCTAAACCCTAAACCCCTAAACAGCTAAACCATATAACCCTAAACCCTAAACCCTAAAACCCGAAGCCTTTGCTGCCATGGCCTGTTTTGCCTTGCGCCTGGGCTTGCCGAGGAGCTGATGGGTAACATTCAGCGAGGCCGGTGTCCTGACAAAAAAGGAGTTCGAAGATTTTTAAAGGCATGAGCAAAAAATAACAAAAAGAAAACTCTGTGTGTTCAGAAGACGCAGGAGTGCTCTGTCTGGGATTTTGCGAGGCTCGCAGCTATCGGCTGGGCAATAGGTGGACCTGAACCACTTTGCCTATTCTTCTGCCTTCAGCATAGCAAGAAGACCACCGAAACAAAGGGAACATGGGCTTTACCGGAGAGTCCGCTTTACATAGCCAGGACCGAACAGGCCCAACAGTGTGAACCCCAATTTTGCTTCACAGTGCTTTCTTTTTGCGGGGGTGGTGGCACTCTCTTGAAACCTACGCACCATGACAAACACAGTATATATATATATATATATATGTATATGTATATATATATACACATGATACTACGATACCACGGTTGATAACCATCATCATAACATGAAGAAGGCATAGCGAATGAACAACAAAAAACTTCCCCTTCCCGGTCCGGATTGTTACAGCTGATCTCGTCCGACTCGCAGACGCAACCAGAAGAGGTCGCGCAAGACTCGTTTCCTGGATCGGCAGCCCAGATTGGATGCATCGGAACTTGAAGACGCTTGGCTTGTTCCCTGCTATGCCTAGTGACTTTTTGCTCTTGCTTCCAAAGTCCAAAGGCAGTGGCCATGTTGGCGACTAGACTATCTCTCTTGCAGTCATCCAACACGACACAAAACAACACTATCACATCACATGACATCGCCATCGTTAGGATTCGTTCGTCGTCGGCAACCCCGACTCAGACCCCTCCAACATTGCGACGACCACTACCACCGCTATACTTGCCACGAGTAGCAGACGCAAGGCGGGTTCTGTAGTGTAGGGCACGGACATCTTCAACTGGGTTTAGGATTTCAGCGTCGCAAAAGTTCGGGGCTCATGGCTGTAGAGGTCTGAAGTTTGCAAGGGCCTGTGCACTCGGAGGCCTGAAACAGCAACCCCAAGAGCCCGACTCCGAAAGCTTGTTAGGGCTTAGGGTTTACAGGGTTATAGGGTTTATAGGGTTATAGGGTTTAGGGTTATAGGGTTTAGGTTATAGGGTTTAGGGTTTATGTGGTTAAGGGTCTAGAGCTCGAAGCCCTGAACATGCAAGTAGGGCTCAGGGTTTGTCGGGGCCCGGGGTGTTGGATCCTAAAACCCTGTAAATCCTAAACCCTGCCTGAGCCGTAGTGGTAGCACGTGTCGAAATTTCCGCAATCGACAGGGCCTCCGGTGATCTGGCTCCGCAACAGTTAGTTCTTACACATAGGCCCACTTCTTGTATTTCAGTGCTTCCGGCGCTTGAACTGAATCTTTCAAACTCTCGGATTTAGGATGGATCAAGGTGTAGGGTTACTAGGCGGGTACTTTAATGATTTCTTTAAGCGTTCTATCAGGGCTGCTACAAAGAGAACCCTACATCAAATGTCTCATGCCCTCAAATGGAGTTTGGGGGTCGGGCCGTGGGTTAGGGGCTTACAGGTTGCTTTTTAGGGGTTTACTCTCTTCTTCAACAACCGGGCCCCAAAAAGTTCAATCTTTCTAATACAGAGCTAATATATAAGGCCAAAAAGTTTAAAGTTCCCCCGTTCACTATCTAAGTTTAGGGTTTAGGTTTTAAGGGTTTAGGGTTTAGGGCTTATGATATTGAGGGTGATAGGTTTTGCTTCAACTCCTTAAGCCCGAAACCACAAGACCCTCTACCAAACGAGTGCCCGGAAGACTATCCAGAAACAAAATCCATCAACTTGGGNGGGGGGGGGGGGGGGGCTTCAGGGCTGAGGGTAGGGCTTAGGGTTTAGGGTGTCGATTTAGGATTCCGTTTTCAGGTTTAGGTTTTAAGGCTCAGGGCTTTGAGACTTCAGCTGCGGGCTCTGCGCATTGAACCACCGGGAGCTCCCAAAACGACTCTGGTTTAGGGTCTACCTAGACCCCCCAACTACCCTTTGTTGTAGCCCCAGATTACCTCTTGATGAGAAATACTAGAGCCCTTTCAAGGGTACTTGGAGGGTTCTGGTACAGGGCTTAACGTCTTAAAGTTGAAGCGGCAGGGCTTAGGATCTAAGTCTAAGGCTCGGGTTAGGTTAGCCTTGAACTGCGCCCCCAGCCCTGGCGACTGAGTCTCCGGGATTGGGGCGTAAAGAGGGAAGCCAAATCCCTGAGCAAGAACGGGTTTGGGTTTAGGGGAACTTGATTTCTACATTTCTACACAATGCCACCAATACTCAATACTCCAAAGGGGCCCTAATCCCCCGACACTTCCCCAAAACCCAAAACTCCTAATCCTTCACCCTAAACCCTAAACCCCCAAACCCTAATCCCAAACCCTGAACCCCCGAACCCCTAAACCCCAAAACTCTAAACCCTGCACCCCCTGAACTCTAAACCCGACTTCACATCGAGATGCAGCTGCCGAAGATCGACTCGCAGTATGTGTAGCCATGGCCTCGGGCCGCGGGGGTTCTGCTAAGTGCCAACCCCCGAGCCCTTAAGTTAAGGTTTAGGCTTTAAGGTTTAAGGTTTAGGGTTTAGGGTTTAAGGTTTAGGGTTTAGGGTTTAAGGTTTAGGGTTTAGGGTTTAAGGTTTAGGGTTTAGGAGTTGTTTGTCAGGGTGTGGGGTTTAGGGGTTTAAATAACTCTAAACCCTAATCCCTCAGCCCTAAACCCTGAACCCTTAAGCCAGCGTCGAAAGCTTCCCGCTCCAAGGAGAGGGAGAGAATGACCGAGATTGGGCAGAACAGGATTCAAACAACAATATCCTTAAATCCATCTCCTCAAAACACTAATGTAGGAACCTGATTAAGAAACCTTGGGCCTTTACTAGGGTTCCTTGTATGAATCCTACTATTTTGATGGTTATACACCCAGGGTTTCTGAATCAGGTTCCTACAATAACCCTGAATCCTGTAAAGGCCTATGCTCCTGTAAAGCCACTGTACACCGACACTCCTGTAGACCCTATAACCCCTACACACCTCCAAGCACAAGAAAACCACAAGAACACAGGGATTGGCAGCCTGAAATCCCGACCGTCTACAGAGAGTAAACTCTAAACCAACGAGCAAATCCCAAACCCCAAACTCTAAGTCGTATGCAAACCCTAAACTTCACCAAAACTAAATCCTGCCGCCCGAAACCCTAATATGAACCCTAAACTAAACCCAAAGAACAAGCCAAGTGGCTGGTGCACTGTCTTTCCCATTGTGCGTTGCACGGACAGCCTCGCAGGGGAGTGTCGAGTGTTTGAAGCTGTCTCGGGGCCGAAGCAAGCAGAATATGGCTATATAGAGTCTTTATAAAGGGTGTTGCAGGTTTGTTAAGGAGTCTCTTATGGACTTATGGGGCTTCAATCAGTAAACATAGCCATACTTGGGATCCTTCCAGGAAGGACTTCCATGCGAAGGTCTAAGTGGCAGTTTCCGAAGATTTGGGGTACCTCATTTTGGGGTTCTTATAATACGGATCCCACTATTTAGGGTACTATGTAAGGGTTATGTAAGGGTCCTCTATTTTCGGAAACTCCCAAATCTTCAGGTTGCCAACGACGGTTCGCCTCTTGGTGTTCGGAGCTCGAAGGTTTCGCGTGGAGGGCTTTGGATTGAAGAAACCTGCCCTTTTGTTTTGAGGGGGGGAGGGGGGGCTCTTACAAAAGGGGTGCCTTACTTGGGTTACTAGGGGTTTTTATACCACTATTAAGGGTTGCATGTATAAAAGGGGGGGCTTTTGGAACCATTGACCATTGCTGCCTGCAACAAGTCTGAGTTCGGGAGTGAAGGGTGGCAGTCTTAGTAATGAGAATCACAGAGGGGACTTGAAGTTCGACTTCTGGTTATTCAGACATCGGTGCGTGGGAGGGGTTTAGGGTTTATACGGATTGGGGCAATGACTCTGTTACTGATCTCCTGACATAACATTGAAATACATGCCCACCGACATTCCTGCGGAACTCTGACCGCGCCTTACCAAGAAGATGAATACCGCCACCCTAAAACGAGAGACAAACACCTTGCTCAACCCATAAACTAATTACATAGCAAGTGGATTCTAGAAACCGTCGGACACAACTCAAAATCACTGAGTCTGCGCACCGTCCGTGATGTTGGCGCAGGTCTCCGTCCACGCGGTGTCGTAGAGGATGTTGCCATCAGACTCGGGACACGATTTGTTTTTTTAGACGTCTCTTTTCCGTTCGCCGAGGTCCAGGACCTCGACGATTTGGGGTTTAAGGATCAAGGTCTTATCTCATGGTAGGAGACCTGATTGACGCACATTGACCCTAAGGGTCCATGTAGCGGGATAGTGTATACTTGGGCCCTCAAGTACGTGTATAAGAAGCCCGCTGAAACCTGCATACATATATATATATATATATGTATACTAGATAAGTACGAGGACACTTAATAAGGTTCAGGCCGCTGATAGTAGAGAAGTACACGGACACTTACGGCTCAGGCCCCTGATAGCGACCAGCCGATTTAAGAGAGCCAACCCAAACGCGAAGCCAAGTGCAAAGCTTAAAACTTCAAAGGCCGCGTCTGGCACCCGATATCTGAGAGTTGCGGTACTCCTTGAGAAAATCAGACATAAAGCTGTCTTGCCCCAAGACTACAGAATGTATAAAGGCATGAAGAAGGGAACTAACACGGCAAGGTGGGGCATCAACAACACAAATTTGAGAATTCTCTCGGCTGTAAGCGAGGGACCAAAACAGCTGGAATAGGTTTCGGTTTTGTGTGCGACAAGCGCAGTATACAGGTGCTGCACGCGAAGAACAGGATGACATTGTATTCCCAAGATACTACCGGCAGTAGGGTAGGGCGAAGCTTCAGCTGAACTTTTGTTTTTGACTATAAAGTCCACGCCGACATGGTGGTCAGTGCCGAGCATCGTCGTAGGGCGCGACCCAGCAAACCATCCTCACTTTCGGGTGGGCTTTCGATGTTCGGGTTTAGGGTACCCATCGATCTTAAAACTTCAACCTTTTATCGAATCGGATTAAAACCCTACCGCCCGTAAAACCAACATGCACAGGCCTGTGCAGCTTCAGCCGAGCTGTAATGTGTACTTGCCCAATTGTGAAAGATGTGCAGTGAAGGAGGAAGATTACAACTTACCACTGTGGACCTATGTGAACCCCTTCCAAACCGACTACTTACAAACGACAGAATCAGGGAATCAGACATTGCAGTCCCGAGTATAGTAACTTTCCGGCAGGGCCGGTGTATTGAACAGGCGTCTAGACTCATAAGCTCAGTGCGAAAAGATTAGTGTGAACAATCCCCTGAAGTTTGCTGTGAACTATGAAACAAGGCGCGAATCTAAAGCTCAACCTTCAGTCTCTTCGGAACTATCAGCTGTCAGTACATCCACCAAGAAGACCGCTGAACATAAAGAAGACCCATGTAGTTGAGTGAGGGTTTAGGGTGGGGCTTGAGACCCACAAGGTCCTTCCAAAACCCCTGTTTAACAAATACCAAGTATCCCAATCCTGAAACCCGAAAAGTCTGAAACCTCACTGACTCTTAGTTGCTGAGTTCATAAGCCCCAAAAAGTGTACACTTTCAGTTTTATAGTGGGTAATATTATGCCAAAAAGTGTAAAGTGTATCCACTCAGCTACTAAGGACTCAAGCCCGAAAGCTCTGAAACTTTGAAGCTTCTGAACTCTCCACCAGCCCAACTCCGGAGATGTGCTTGTCAAGAGTCTGATCCGTGGTGCAGTGCCTTGCGCAGGACACCCAGGCTCTCTGCATGAAGGGTTGAGGGTCATTGAGGGTTCTGAAAAGGTTTGAGAGGACCTCGACGTGGGTTTATGTGCGCGGGCTGTTGTTCGGGGTTGCTGAGGGCTACCCTTCTGCGTTTGTCCATAGGTTCGGGTCAAAGGGCTTGGAATGCACAGGCAAAAGCTGCAAGAGGACTGAAGACTACAAAGGCTCAGTGGGACCTGGAAACCCTACCCATTCTGGTACATGAGGCGTAGCTTGAGTAGGGTCCAAAGCGAAATCATGTGGTTAGTGAATATGACCCTAAGCCCTTAAGCCCTGAAACCTGACCTTGCTTATTGCTTTTAAGCCTACTTACCAAATTCCTGGATCCTTCCCTTAAACCCTAAAGCCTAAACCCTAAACCCCGAAACCCTAAACCGTGTAAAATAGGATTCAGGCAAGCTGCACAGGACAGGACCCGTAAGCTTTGATCTGGCACCACGTGCCCCAATTGTCGTGACCTGAAATGCTCGCGACCCTTAGGGTACAGGGCTGTGGTTCTGAGCTTTAATAAGGCTAAGTAACCATGAAGCTGAACTTATTTCATGGATGCACCGAAGCTTGCTGTTACCTTGTTCCCAAATGCATTCTCGGACGGCCATAAATCAAGAGGTCTTTCCTTTCAAGTGTGTTTGGAACTTTCTTCGCGGCAGCAGGTCCAGCCTCACTCAGATAGAAGAGCACACACACAGAACTCAGAACAGAGCAGACTGTTCATGTCAAGAGTCAGGGGCTTATAGGGTTTAGGACCAACCCACACTCTCAAATCCTTACTTGCGCAGCCTCGATGCCATCATGGGGTAGCAAAACCCGTGCCTGTAACTCCCGAATTCAACCTGGCACACCAGCAGGCAGTGCACGCAAACACACAATCTCACTCTCGCACCAATCTGCGTGCTGAAAGGGAACTAACTCTAAGGTGGTAATAATGCAGGAACTACATTGACCCTATTAACAGACTTTCACGGACACGATGACGGAGCGATAACAGGGAAATATCAGGAGGCAAACAAGGGTTTAGGATATAGACAGGCAGCCCCAAAGTGGACTGAGTGGCTGATTTATGGCGGGTACCTGGGTAGTTCTCTGAACTTGGTAGGGTCCTCTGATGGGGCCCCCAAGGACCAAGGCAGCCAACCAACAAGGACCCCAAAAGCAACCCTAATGCAGAGAACTACCCATCTTCACAACCCTACACCCTAAACCCTAGACCCTGGACCGTAAACCCTAAACCCTAAACCCTGGAACCTAAACCCTAAACCCACAACCCACAACCTGGGCCGTCGGACAGAGCTCCTCATGGTCTGGATGGCAAGGGCACGACCTTGGGTTGATCCAGCTCCGCCCTGAACCCCGGAAGTATACCCACCTGGACCCTAAGAAACCTACATCTTTAGGGTTCCTTATTATGATTTTCTTAAAGGAGTCCTTAAAAAGGTAGGTTATTTGGGGTCAAGGCAAACCCTAAACCCCGAAAGCCCCAAATCCTTAACCCCTAAACCCCTGGGCGACCTAGGTGAGTTCTTGCTCGGGGCCCGGTGTTCAGGCTTTGCTGCGGCTCTAAAGGGTTTAGGGGTTTAGGGTTCTATAACCCCTTTAAGCAATCCTAAGAGTCCATATTAGCCTTAGATCAAAGGGCTTATCACGCTTAGGGCTTAGGGGTTCCCAGAGCCTAAACCCTCAGGGGTAGTTGTCAAAATTAAGGTCCCTTGTGGGCTACCCTAAATAATAGGTGCCGTACCATAATAGGGACCCAAAAAGGGGCCATAATTTTGACAACCACCCTCAGGGTGTTAACGACCTCTTCCGCCCCTGAGCACACGATGCGTCAAGTACCTGGCCATAAAACACCGGGCTCCAGGGCTTGGGAATGATATCGGGGTAGTATACTTGGGCTACTATAGGTTATAAGGGTACTATAAGGGTACTATGCATGGGTCACTGTAAGGATTATGATAAGGGAATTATAAGGGTTGCTATCCGCGATCCGAAACCCAAAATTTGAGCCCTGAAAGCTGAACGGTTCAGGGGATTTGGGTTCACGGTTTGGGGGGTGGGCTTCTGAATTTTTCGGCCTGTAGGATTTATGAGTTCATTCATGAGTCGTTGCAGGGAGTGCAACAGATTCCTACAAGAAACGAGCAACTGCTGTCCCCTAAACCCTACACCCTAATCCCCAAATCCTTGCAGACAAACCCTGAAATCATCTTGGAGCTTGGTGATTTCGTCCTTGCCCAAGCCTGTCAAACCCTTCCAAAACCCTCTACACTCTGCTAAAAACCTAAAGCTAACGGTTCAGGGTTTAGGGCTGAGGGCCATCAAGCCCTAAGAAACCCATGAACGGATCCTGAAACAAACATGACATCTCAAAGCCGCACGGTCCGAGAATGTAAAGAAGTCTCGGCTCGTTGGGTCGGTAGAGGAAGTATAAGGGGGAAGTTGCAGGATTGGTATTGCTGTAAGGGTTGCATAAGGATGATGTTCTGTGATTGTAAGGGTAGCGTAAGGGATCATGTTGAAGGTTTCTACCGGGGGCACTGCATGGCATCCTGGTAGCAAGAGACTGAGAGCCACACTGGTTAATCGGGTGGCATGTCTGATTGTGGGCCAAATCCCAGTCAGGCAGGCCTCGAAGTACTTTCATGTGGCATGTGTAAAGCTTCGGGGCTTCGGGTTTAGGGATGGTTTAGGATAAACTAAACAAGGTTCTTATTACAAGTCTCCGCGTAATGCAACCCCCAAACGTGCTCACCAGCTTCTAACCCAGCCCTACGTACACTTCTACAGCCCTTAGGAACAATCAAAGGAACACTTACAAAGCCTCGAAACCCTATTCTCTAACAGCAAGTTCAAGGTTACTCATTCAAAAGGCTCCAAACCAAGAAGATACGTAACATCAGAAATGTCATAGGGTTTATAATTACAAGGCCTCGAGTTTACGGTACGCGCAAACACGAAAATCGCTGCAAGTATCCTCTACCAACTCTAAACTATTGACTATAAAGAGCTAGGCTACAAGTCTCAGTTTCCTCGATCCTCAACCTGAAAGCCCCGGAAGGGCCTGGAGGAGGGTTTTTGGTTGGGGGTTCGGGTCTCTACGGCTTCAGGGCTTGCGCAGAGGATCTAGGCTTAAGAGGGTGGTTGCAGGTTTTGGGATGCCTGTACCACTAAGTTTTCGGGTTTAGGGTTTATAGGGTTTAGCATGGCAGTACCCTTACGACGAAACCGCACGGAAAAGGACCCCACCTACACAGTAAAGAAATCAGGAAGTCTCCTCTCCGATGCGGAGGCCGGAATACTTAGAATAGGGCTTTGGCATATTCAAGGTAATAGTTCAAACTCCCATGCAATGGCCAGGATTTTGCTGGACGTGAGGCGTGCGGACGAGGATGATTTGGGGTTGGGGGGTTTAGGGTTTGGGGACTTCACAAGTAAAACTCCGAGCAGAGTTTTGGAGCCTGTAATATACCTTAACCTACCAAACCCTACTTTTTTGTAGGTTCCTATTATAAACCCGAATATGGAATTTATAGGGACCCTACTTTTTTGTAGGTTTTGGTAGGTTAAGGTAGAAGTATCGCTATAAGCAGGGACTCTGAAGCAAGGGAAGAGCAAACCACTACTTACTCAACCCCCGACTCAGAACTTCTGTTGGACAGGTCTCCCCGGGCTCGCAGCTGCAACCTCCCACTCACTTAAGGTCTCTAAGGTTTAGGGTTTAATTAGGGTTTTAGGGTTTGGCGTATTGAAATCTTAGCTAGCCAAAACCAACCATTTCACAAAATGAAACAATAGGCGGCACCCCAAACTCTAAACAAAACGCCAGCCCTCCCCACCCGCCCGCGTAGCAGAGTCTACCAAGGGCGGCGCCATCAGATCCGAACGGTGTCATGTAGCAGTCCTGCGCAGGGAAAGGGGCGCCATGTTGCGACTGTATTGGCTGCAGGGTTCGGAGGCTTAGGGTTTAGAGGTTTAGAGGTTCAGGGTCTAGCTAGGAGTTCAGGATCTGGAGGATGAGAGTTCGGGGTTTACGGGTTTATGGGGCTGAGGGCGTAGAAGCCGGAAAACCCGACCGTCATTGTGCTCACCCCCTTATAATAGCCTGAAGAATATCCTCAATCAAACCTCCAACTGTCTCCAAAAGCCGGGTCGCCTGTGTAGTGAGTTCTTCGTCCATAAACTCGCCCGTAAACCCTAAACCCCAGACCCTAAACCCAAACCCTAAACACCCTAAACCCCAAACCCTAAACCCTGAACCCTAAACCCTCAACCCAAGTCGTACCCATAAGCCAGTAAGCTTCCGTCCAGAGCGCTGGGCTTCTAGGCTTCTTGGCAGAACATTACGGATTTAGGTTTAGGGTTTAGGCGGGCTTAGGGAATAGGATGGTTTAGGGTTTAGGGTTTAGGGTCTAGGGGATTTGAGATATCGGACGTAAGACTGAGGCTTTAGGATTTAGGGTTGAGGCTAAGGTTTTAGGGTCTAGGCTTCGGACTTCCGACGGTTTCAGGACTCTTGGCTCGGTTGAGGCTTGGACGAAGGGGGTGCTGCAGCTCAGGCAGCTTTTCCTGCATTCTTTACTCATCCTACATTCTTGGTTAGGGGAACCTCTACCCAATTCCCTGAGCGCCCATGTACCCAAATAGTATATACACTGGCCTTAAAGTAGTCCCTATGTTAGGTACTTTGGGGCCAAAGTATATACAATTTGGATACATGGACACTGGGATTCAGAGAAAGGTGACAGGGTCTCACTCGGCCTGCTCGTCGTCAGCGCAAGTGATGGGGCAGGTGTACGACTTCGACTGGCACCAGCTGTAACCTGGCACCCTAAATCCTCAGCCCTACCTATCGTCTCCATTGTAATTCGTTCCTTTTTTGGGGGGGGACTTTATAGGATCCTCTATATATAATTGGTTAAACCACAAACAAGGAACTAATTACGATGGAGACCTACACCCCAAAACGCTGAACCCCTAAGCCTAAACCCTAAGGGACTCCAAGACCCCTTAATTAAGGAATATACCTTAAATCATATTAGTGATCCTAGTATAGTTTAAGGTATATTCCTTAATTAGGGATCCTATTATAGTTTAAGGTATATTCCTTAATTAGGGATCCTAGTATAGTTTAAGGTGTATTCCTTAATTAAGGGGTTTTGGAGGCTCTGGGCCCTAAAGAGGGTCGGGCTGAGGTTCGGGGATGCCCAGAGACTCCAAAACCCTTTAATTAAGGAATATACCTCAGGGTTCCTTAAAGTTCCTTAAAGGGGTGTATAGGGGTTCTATAAGGGAATTACGGAATATACCGTAAATTATAATAGGATCCCTAATATGATTTAAGGTATCTTCCTTAATTAAGGGGTTTTGGAGTCTCTGGGTTCAGGGATGTAGAGCTTGGTAAGCAAGGGTTGCGTCAACGGACGTTTCCATTTCTGCCTCTCACCAACGGTTTAGGGTTTAGGGTTTAGAGTTTAGGGTTCAGGATTTTTGCATGTTTAGGGTCTAGGGTTTAGAGTTCAGGATTTCTGCCTTTCACCAAAGCTGCTACTATGTGGATCCATCGAGGTCTTATGATCAGAATGGGGTGTTGGGGTGTATGATGTAATCATGTGCAACTTATACCACGGAACCCTGAGGAATGGCCTTCCTAATTCTTCAGCCCCATATAAACCAGATGTGCGTCTCTTCCGAAACCCCTAACACTGTCGAGGCGGCCATGAGACACTGAGAGATGTGCAAGGTTCTCCGATGCATCGAGCTTGGGATGTTCGGACTTATGATCAGCTTTCTCTTTCAACATTTCTAAGATTCTAAACACCAAGACAAGGGCTAAGATTCAGGGTCTAGTTCAGCAGCCTAATACAGGGGTGCGGTGCTGGCACCTGCTGTGTAGAATCTGGGTCAGGTTTTAGGGTTTATAGTGTCTAGGGTCTACCTGCAAGGTTTAGGGCGTAGCTGTAGCTGGCACTCCAAAGCGACATGACCGTGGCATTGATGTGCAAAGCTTCAGCATGATGCCCAAACCATATAAACACCAAATCCTAAAAAACAAAACGGGATAAACCTTAAATGCCACTCCCCAAACTCCAAACCCTAAACCCTAAACCCTACATGCCACTCCCCAAACTCCAAACCCTAAACCCTCAAGCCCGAAATCCGAGACCTTAACCGCTATGTTCCTAGTGAAGCCCTGGACAACTCACCGCATGCAGCAAAAAAGGGGCCTTAATGACTGGAGCAGGGCTTGTTGTAACATTGTAGGGCTGATAGGGCTCGTTTCGGGTGGTAGAGGTCTGGGGTATAGGCTTAAACCCAGAACTCTTATTGTCCTAAAACCTGCAACGCTACTAGGACCCCCCCCCCCCTCGAAGTTCCCTGTAATTCGCCTTTGCCCTGGAAAAACAAGGGCCCCGCACCCCACTGATCCGTGCACTTCTGCTCAAACCTTCGCCAGGGCGTGGGGTGCGGTTCTACGCCTCCTTTTCTAGGTGGGGCTTTTGAGGCTTTTGAAAAATATTAGTAAATAAGATCCTCTTAAGCCCAATAAGGGAAAATATAAAATGTCCCAAAGCCCTACCTAGGTTTTTTCAGGATACTATAGGGTTCTATATGGGGGTCCCTCTCAGGGAACTTTGGGCTTTTGACTTTCGAGGGCAGTGCTTCTTGTTCCCGAGGTGTTTTAGGTTATAGAGCTTCAGGGCCAGTACAGGGTTCAGAATACTCAGCAATTTTTTTCCAAGCCCGAATACTTCCTCGAGCTCTTTACAGGCAAGCATGGGAACCGGAAGAAAAAAAACAGCCACTCGTCGAATATAGGGGCCTTAATCACTAAAACGAGGGTTGGGGGGTAATACTACAGTATGTACTGGGACTAATGTACATGGGGGCGGACTCTAACGGACACTATAATAACCCGACATCCCTACTCCGATACAAAATTTGGAGGTTTTATGCCTGTAGAAGCGCTTCGTTCGTTCTTCAATTCGAGATCTTTCGGACCCCTGCACGCTCCGACCCGGTAGTCCCAGCCAATGACTGCACGTAGGGCATTGAGGGCTTAGGGCTTTGGGTTTATGCCCTCGGAGTGGATGATTCATTTTGGTTTTCGGTTTAGGATTCGGGGCATAAGGACGACTCCTGCTTCAGATAAGGCCATGCAGAAGCTGAGGAAAAGGCGTGAACAGTCGAGACATCATGCACTCTACAAGTGCACAGAGACCGTACAGAAAAGTGTGCCGTCCCTTCTTCTCAACTCGGCTTGGGGACTTACAGGAATTGGAGTTCGGATTCGTGCTCTTTGCATCGCCTGCGACTACGGACACTATAAGGGCCTTAATAATTAAAAAACAGGGTTTTGGGGCACAGTATACTGTAATTATAACAAGGAACCCCCAAAATAGTATTGGTAGTTTTCGAGGCCCCTATAGTATGCTGACACGTTCGGCGTCACGGCCTGTAGCACCACAGGAGAAGCATTGGGTTTAGACACAAGCGCAGGACCCCAAGGCTCGAACTCCAAAACAGCTGCACCTAACAAAGCCTCGCTTAGGGATCGTTCTCTCCGTCTACCTCTGAGGAGCCGGAGATAGGTAAAATAGCCTCACGGCTAAAGCGTCCAACCCCAAAGCTCACAGACCTCTGAGAAATCTATTGTCTAGAAATGTCAAGTCTAAAGCTCTGTACAGCCCCCCATCAAAATCCGGAAACACCCCAAAACCCAAAACGCCCTCAAATTCCAGGCGCCCCCACTGTTCATTGCAAGGACATCCCGTGGAGCTTGGGGCGCAGAACTCCTGGTAGTCCTGTCTCCACTCAACATGGGCTGGAATGAGTTAATGGCTTTTGTTACAGTATGAGGGGGTTTCATTCCGGTTTAGGGCTTGACCTCGGGACCTGAAGGATGATAAGGTCGTCTTCAAGTCGAATTATCGATGGATTATGAGGGGCGTGTCTTGGCTTGCGGTCCAAGCCTTGTGTTGTTCTTTCCTCTGTGACTTGAGTAGCACATGTACGAATAGTGATGTTAGTATTGTTGACGCTGTCGTGAAATGGCTCTCTTACCTACTGTATAGCTACTCAACAAGCAGAATGTGCAGTTTACTACACAAGCGAGTATACATACCTGCCTGGAGAACAAGGTAGACGAACAAACAATCACCCATGTGTGCACACATGCATCCATGCATCGATGCATACGTACATACGTCCATACATACATACATACGTACCTACCCAACATACATACATTCATACAGACATCCAGGCAGGCAGGCAGGCAGGCAGACAGACATGCATACATTCGTACATACTACGTACGTACGTAGATCCATCCATCCATCCATCCATCCAAAGATCCATATATTCAGAACATACCTACATACATACATACCTACGTATGTACATACATACATACATATGCATGCACAGAGAAATAGAGACACACACACACATATATATATATATACATATGCATATATATATATATATACACATACTTGCATCCAGGCATGCATGCCTACAGGCTTGTAGACGTCATATGTACATACCGACATACCTACACACGCGCCTTGCATTGTGAACTAGCACATTACATCACACTACATTAATCATTACATTACACAGACCCAGAGGTACATGCAGAAGTACATGCATACATGCATACTTACATATGTGCATTCATGCAAACAGAACACATGCATGCATGCATGCGGCTTTTCTACCTGCCGGCATGCATACGTGCAAAACACTGTAGCATGAATACATACATGCACGCGTCGATACATGCACAAGTGCATACATGCGTGCATGCATACTGCATGCGCGCTTACTTATTCTATAGCAGACAGGGGCTTGCGAAAGCCACATGGTTAGCGGCGAGGGTCTAGTCCGTCTAGTCTGTGTTTTACATTCCCTTGGTCCCCTTGCTGTTCTGTTTGTGAGCTGGAGATACTGCGCAATGTACATAGCACCATAGCACACGCAGCCCAACTGACTATATGACGCCCCGCCCCTCACCCTGAATCACACTTTTCCACCCCCCCCCCNNNCCCCCCCCGTCCTCCGGGCTAGACCCTGAATCCCAAGTCCCCCAAAGCCTCTGCAAGCCCCAACTTAAAGCAAGCCCTAAAGTTATCTTGCAGGGTAGCCTTCCTAGTATCCCATGGTAACCCTTATGGTCCAAAGCCTTATAAACCCCCAACCCTAAACAGGTAGCCTTCCTAGTATCCGCCGTGGCAACCCTTATGATTTAAACCCTAAGTTACAAACCCTAAACAGGGGGAAAGTAGCCAATGAAAGAAAAAGCCATCGTCTTCCGAGGAATGGACGGAGAAGTTCTGGTTGCCATCCCTTGGCAGCTTCGGAGCACTTCTGTTAGGGTTTAGGGTTCAGGGTTTAGGGGTTTAGGGGTTAGGGGTCCCTAAACCTTTTAGGGACCCAGAAAGGACATGAGCATAAGCATTTTATGGGGACATCCCTAACTACGTAATTGGGCTTCATTATAAGGGGGCTTGCATGGGATACCTCTATCCTAATTGAAGGATGGCGGGGTGAAGGCGGGGGGGGGNGGGGCGTTGGGGTTTAGGTTTAGGGATTAGTAGGGTGGAGGGGGGGGAGGGGGTTTAAGGTTCCATGGGGTCTTATATAGGGAGGGTCCGGAATGATAAGATTACGGTTGAGCCTTAGACTGTTGGTGTTTTCGTGAAATCTCCTACGGCTTTTCGGGTTTAGGGTGGGGAACTGAAGGACGTAGAACTGAAACTAGGTTCAGAGTATGGGCAGGGGTTGAGGGTTGGGTTTAAAACATAAGACATAAGGCCCGAAGAAAAACATAACATAACAGCCCGGGTGTCAAGGTCAAGCGATTTGGCAATTTTAAACAAGGCTCAGGCAGTGTGTAGAAAACATGTAATAATCAGCTCTACAGAATAGTAATAGAAATTGTGCCGGCTTCTTTATTGTGTTGCTTTCAGGCCCGGTCTAGGGCTGCCTTGCTGTCAGGCGTGACCCATGGAACAAGTTACCGGGTCATGGGTGCAATGAGGCTCAGAAGGATATAAAACCTAAACCCCATAAAGTTGGAAACCGGATTAAGGCCAAATAGTGCTGGGATTCCCTATACATTACTCTTAAGGATTGAGGCTATTGGGTTTCCAACTTTTCGGCTTCTACCGTAAAACCTGAACCCTGGCCTTGGACCCCAAACCAAGGTCACTTCTTGAAGGTCCTCTGGAGCAAGAGACAGCCGGTAGTTAATTCCAGCAGGGGCGCGAATCGTAGCCGTAGCTGAAGCAGAGGTTTTCCGTACCTGGTTTTCGGATATACTATGATACAAAATAGCATAGTACAATATACTCTAAACTAGTATCATATGATAAATTACAGTATAATATATATATATATATATGTATATATATATATATATATACACATGGGTAGTTGTCAAAACAGGGGTTCCTTTTTGGGTACCCTAAATGATAGGTGCCGTACTATATTACGGACCCCAAAAGGGACCATAATTTTGACAACCACTCATATGTGGGAGTTTCCGAAAATAGGGGACCCTAAATAGTAGGGTCCTTATTATAAGGACCCCAAACTAAGGTATCCCCTAATTTTCAGAAACTCCCATATGTGGGATGCCGGCATTTCGGATTTGGGCCCTCGTATTTCAGTTGGCCCTTTGAGGTTGGAATCCCAGGGCTAGGAGCCTTGGGGGTGGATCTCGGTTTAGCCTATGGAGGGTTTTAGGGTTTAGGGTTTTAGGGTTTAGGGTTTAGGGTTTAGGGTGTGAGGGGTTTAGGGTTTAGGGTTTTAGGGGTTTTGGGGTTTAGGGTTGAGGGGTTTAGGGGTTTAGGGGTTTAGGGAAGCCCTAAGCCCAAAACCCCTAAACCGGATATGAGACTATGAGACCCAGGCTGAGTTTTCGGGGGATGGCTTGAGTTTTGTCTGTGGCTTTCTCTCGAATTCGGGTTTCAAGTTGCGCCCACCTTAAACACACCCTCAACAGTACGCATATCACAAGAGCAACAGCTTGGTAAAAGACTGGGGGGAGCCTGGGGAAAAGGAAACCCAGAGAACCCAATACCCCTTAGTTAAGGAATATACCTCAAATTATAGGGGCCTTAATATTATGGTATATTCCAGAATTAAGGGGTATTGGGATCTCTGGGAACAGCGGGGGTCGTCTTACCAACGACGACGGCTCCTCTACTACTCCCTAAACCCTAAACCCTACTCCCCCAAACCCTTGAATTAAGCCGCAAGCGCCGACCGCTAATCATAGAATCCCTACCCATAGGCCCCGGTTTGGGGTTTAGGGTTTAGGGTTTAGGGATAGTGGTTCCTTTTTGGGGTTCATATGTAGAATCCTATCCCAAAAAGGAACTATTGTGGGCCTATATGGATATAATGAAGTCTTTCGCATAGGCAAGCAAGGTGCTGTTGCAGAAGAGCGGGCAGGAGCCCCACTCCGGATCCCAGCAGTAGCCGGAGAACTCGTCCTGTCAGGGTTTTAGGGCTCACGGCTGCCATTCCGCCGGACCCTCTTAAATGATTAAACCCTACCTGAACCTGGAATAGCCCATCTTTTTAAGGACTTGTAGAAGGAAATCATAATAAGGAACCCTAAAAAGGTAGGCTTTTCAGGGTTTAGGTAAACACTCAACCTTAGGGCTTCTCATGGTTTAGGGCTGAAGGTGTCGTTTTTTCCGCTTTCAAAGACTTTTCCAGCCCACCGGGCTGGAGCCGGGCTGAAAGGTTTAGGGCTGAGGACTTGAGCCACCGTTTAGAGTTTCGGGTTTAGGGTGGGGGGGAGGGGCTCGGGGTTTTATGCGACTTATAAGGTAAACGAGGTTTCAGAGTTGTCATTCGTCTGGTTTACTGGGCTTTCAAGTAACCAGGGAGAAAAAAGTATAAACTTTTATTTCATAAGGGTTCCTTTAAGAAAAAATATTAAAGTATGGTACTCCAAAGCCCAGTTTAGGGTTTGTAGGGTCAAGGCTTCAAGCTTCAGGGGCTACGGTACTAGGCAAAATGCCCAATTACGATAAGTAAAGCTGAGGCTGCTCCTGGAGAAAATGCCTATGATCTCATTTAATCTCAGGGTTTGTAAAAACCCTCTTTGTTTAAAAAAAACCCACATCTCCTAAAGGTCAGGTTGCTCTGAATTGTTGCTTTATCGGACGTCGTTTAGTATCTTGGATTCCAGATGCTCCTGGGCTCCTGGTGTCTCTGCATCCTACCCTAAACCCTAAACCCTAAATTGTCTAAACCCTAAACCCAATCCTAAGCCAAGGTTCGAGGGAGTCTAAACTCTTGCGCCGCGAACCCTAAACCGCCTAAACCCTTCACCTGAAGCCCTCTAAACCCTGAAACTCTAGACCCTCAACCAGTATAGTAGCCCTACTAGCAACCCTTGTGGTAACCCGCATAGTAAGCTGTATAACACTTCTTATAGTAGCCTGGTGGTATCCTTATGGAGATCCGTTTAGTGCCCTACACCATTATGCGAAGCCCGAAACCCTGAACCTTAAACCCTAGACCCCTAAACCCTAAACCCCTGTAATACCCTAAACGCCCTCAACCATCTCAGCCTTGCACTTGACCTCGTAGTCTGCACACGTTACATCGAAGGGGTCGAAGCCTCAGGCTTCTCCCGACAGCGGCAGGTCTCGTGGATGAGCAATATTATACAAGAGCACTATTAACATTAATACAACTAATAATAGTGCCAATAATCATTCTACGAAAACTAATAATACTAATACTATAATATAACCCAGAGGGTCCACATATATCACCTTGGGCCCCTAGCAGTATATATGGACCCTCTTGGTAAGGGCCGTGATGGTTAGAAAAGGGCCTTGCTTATTGCTCACTACACTTACGATTTGCAACCCTCAGGAATAAGAATACAAGCTTCGATAGTAAGGTTTCAGGTTGAGCTGTGCGGGGATTCGTCAGGTAGAGTTTGCAAGACGCTGCGAAAGCTGGTGTGGTATAGGAGCAGTGAATGCGAAAACCTCAACACTTGAACGCTTTAAGGTGGACCCCCCAATCCCCCAAACCCTCAACAACGCAGGCAGATTCCAGCATTGTTATAAAGGGACTAGAAGGGGATATCATGACCAGTTTTTCGGGCCACTAGAGTCGGCAGCAGCGCATCTGACTACCTTTCCCCAAGAGCCCAGCTACATGCACAGCACAGGCGTTTCAGAGAGAGTTCATGAGCGTTTGCGGGTTTGGGCTTATACTATAGGCTCTCAAAGTATAGGACTCTAAGGCTTTATGTAGAGTTTCCGAACCTGTTTAGTAGGTCAATGGGTTATGTGTACAAAAATTGGTATACGTAGAGTTTTGCGGAGTAGAAGCTGACAGTGTCTAGCTAATACGTAATGGAATCCGCGTAAACAGCACCTTGATCAGCTCATTCCGACAACACTTACCCGTGTGGTATGAATGCAGGAACAAGTGAGCACACGTCAACAGAGAAGCAGACCTGACCATGTGGCGTATGCACGTGCGTGTGTGTATATATACAAAAACCTTGACCTTAAGTACAGAGTACAGATTCTACGCAAAATGACCAGAGGGAGGGAGTCAGAGACAAAGAGAGAGAGAGAGCGAGACAGAGAGAGAGAGAGAGGGGCGCGAGCGAGCGAGCGATAAACAAGGAGAGAGAGGGGAGAGGCGAGAGGAGAGAACGCGGAGAGGGGGAGTTTTTGCAGTTATATCTTGCAACAGTGACACGATGTAAGCCCAAGCCCACGACCCGAGAACGCTCGCCTGAAGCCCCAATTGGTCCAGACCCAATCCCTCCGTACTCCCAAAGCCCTGAAGAATGAGGGCTTGAGGGCTGAAAGATTACATACCCAAACCCCCGGGAGGATCTAAACTAGATCCCCTAATTTGGGGCCCTCTACTACTAAGGGTACTTTATAGGAACCCCCATTAAGGGATCTACTTTTTGGATCCTCCCGGTGGTCTGGGTATGGGCCTTCCAGGGCTTTGCGGTTTAGGTGGGATGTAATGGCTTAACATGGGTATCGGGTTGTAGGGTTAAGGTTTGCGGGTTAGGGTTTAGGGTTTAGGGGTTTTGGGATTCATGGGCTGCTCTTGTTTTTCTTCTCTTTGAAAGGGGAACCCCGCACCAATTCCCCTCGAGGCTAAGGCAGCCGATGCTTTGCTGTTCACAGTACTGGTAGCCGAAGCCTGAGAAACACACCGGGCCGTTTTTCTTCGTTTAGGAGTTTAGGGCCTAGGGTGTCTTTAGGCTAGGTTTAAACTGCTTGTCGTGCTTCTTGGAGGGACTGAGGCCGAGGCATGTGAAGCTCTTTGCAGGTTCGAGAACCCACTGTTATTCTTGTTGAGCTTTGGGCACTTGTTTGGCTCAAGGGCTCTGGAGTCATGTAGAGGCCTGAGTAATTAGATAATTGCTTAGGGTTCTTTATGTTAAGTATAGTATAATGTAGCCCAAACCCCTATTCGACAATGATTAAGACCCCTATATTCAAGCTTTCGGAGGATATCTCAACTCTAAGTTAGGTACAGATATTCGGCGTTCGCACACCCCAAACCACATCGACAAGATGTGACATGTACGTAGATCCCTTCGGCCTCAGCTAAAATCTTAAGGCCCCGGCGCTGGATGTAGAGATTACATACAATTCAGAAGTGCAAAAGCAATATCAAACGTTCGCAAGCAACCTTGTGTCTCAAACACAAATCCTTGTAATTACCCCTCATGCCTTAGACACTGTTTTGGTGTCCTTACAGACACGGATCTTATTACCTAAGGTCTATCTCAGGGCTCCTTATCTCGTAAAATCCGATCTGAGCAGCTAATGTAGGAACCTGGTTAAGAAACCTTGGGCCTTTTTTTGGGGTTCCTTATATGAATCCTACTATTTTGGGGTTATAGGCCCAGGGTTTCTTAATCAGGTTCCTACATCAGCAGAGTCTGACTTCGAGTTCCTTGCGCAAGGACACGGACTCTCGCAACTCGGATCTGGTGCTCGACCAAAAAGCCCAAGCCAGTTCCTGCACTGCAACCATAAACCCGCCTCTAACGACCCCAAGGCCCCAAGTATGAAACCCAGCCATGCAGCCTAAGAAAGAGGCTGTTTCGTTATAGTCATATATGAGATAACCCAAAACCCTATCCGAATCAACTATCTCGAAATTCTAAACCTTCTGAGGATCCAACTGTCGCACTTCACCTCATACTGCTCGTTGCAAGGACAGCCTGACGAAGAGTGAGGCTTTCCCAGAGACTCCAAAACCCCTTAATTAAGGAATATACCTTAAATCATAATAGGATCCCTAATATGATTAATTAAGGGGTTTTGGAGTCTCTGGGTAGAGCAAAAATTAGTGCTTGGAGACGGGTCCACTTAATCCGAGTCATGCTATGACAGTAAAAGGTTACTGTTAGGAATGTCGTTGATTCCGAGTTTGGGAGCTCAAGACGGAGGGGCGTCGGGCTGTCTTCTTGTCCACTTCAGGTTAGGATTTACTATGGCGGGATTCTTGCACAGCTTGGGTTGGCATGTGTTTGCGTGTTGTTCATGTTCTTCCGGCGGGTCTGATTCTCTCACTCTTCAAAGCTACCATAGCAGGGATCCTGATTTCTTTAAGCCCATCCCCCGGGCCTGAGCCCAATTCCTTAGCTCTTCACGGAAAGCCCTAAACCCTCAAACAGAAATTGAGAACACAATAGATTGGAATATGATCGTTAAACTTGTAGGAGCTTGATGAAGACCACCAAACGTGCTACGACCGTAATCCTCTACACTTCCTGTGTTGAAGACGGGATCCAGACTTTCAAGCTCTGGCTTAAGGGGTTATAAGGAACCCCAGAGAATTGGGACCTGCATTTGGCATGATCTGTGCCGGAATTCCCTAAGAATTTACCTTAAGGGCATCAGGATAGTGATGTTCCAACTCTTGGCTTCAACAAACCCTATAGATCCCTTAGAGACACCCCTTAAAGGTACCCTTGTAGATCCCGTTAAAGGAACCCCTTAAAGGTGCCCTTATAGATCCCTTTACAGGAACCCCTGATGAAAGCTGTAGGGTCCCCCCGGCCTTCGTCAAAGGACTTGCAAGTTGGTCCCTGGGAGTACGTCGCATCCCAGTCGATCTCACCTCAGGACACCAGCAAGCCCTGATGTTTAGGGCCTCTAGGGGTTTAGGATTTAGGGGTTTAGGGGTTTAGGGTTTAGGCTTGTGCTATAGGGGCCTTAATTATTAGAATAGGGTTTTAGGGTCCATTATACTATAATTATAGTTATGTTTAGGCTGGTAGAAGGATTTGTAGGGTAAAATCGCAGCTCAGCAGCTTCTTGTATCGGTTGGGAATCAGCACTTTGCAGTCCAAGCAGCTGGCTACTGAACTCCCAAACCCTCCCCTTTCTGGGGCTTAGGCTCCAAACACCTATACTCCTTACAGTAACCCGTATAGGAACCTGCAAAACCCTTATAGGAACCCCTTACAGTAACCCTTATGGTAACCCTTACTTATGGGGTGTCGGGTTGGGGTTAAACCCGAAGCCCTTACTTTTAAACCACGAAGCCCTGGAGACCTGACCTGCAAGCCTCTAGGCTTGCACCTTAAAGCCTTTAGACTTGTAACTGCTATACTACATGCAGTTTTACACTTTACACCCACAAACCGTGAGTAGCTTGCAACCCTACCCCCGTCCCCTGAAAGCCTTCAACCCTAATCCCGAACCCTTACCTGAACCCCAGATAACCTATCTTTTTAACGACCTACATAAGGAAATCATATTTAAGGAACCCTAAAAAGGTAGGTTTCTTTACGGTCCAGGCAACCTCTGAACCTTGGTTTCCGAAGCCTCCCCCTTGAAACCTTTAACCACCCAAATAGTATATATCATTTCTCTTAAAGTAGTCTCTATGTAGGTACTTTGGGGCTAAAGCATATACTATTTGGGCACATGGACCATTCCCCAAACCCTAAACTCTAAACCTCTTGGACCCTTCCCCAAACCCCAAACTCTAAACCTCTTTCAAACCTTGCTATCATTACATGGGCCCTTACCCAAACCCTAAACTCTAAACCCCT
This sequence comes from Symbiodinium sp. clade A Y106, assembly GCA_003297005.1. NCBI lineage: Eukaryota > Dinophyceae > Suessiales > Symbiodiniaceae > Symbiodinium > Symbiodinium sp. clade A. Next base: position 134,054 of record BGNK01001237.1, on the reverse strand, counting down.
TCTAAGCCTTGCTATCATCATGGGAGCTCCCTGTTTGGCTGCGCGCCGCAGTCCCAGAGAACTCAGGCCCGATCCATTTGCATAGACGTTGGTGTAGCAATACCTGTCTGAAAGAAACGATGGTGGTTTAGGGTTTAGGGTTTAGGGTCATGGTTTAGGATTTAGGCTTTAGGGGTCTGAAAGAAACCGATGGTGGGTCATGGTTTAGGATTTACCTGGACCCTATAAAACCTTCCTTGTCAAGGTTCCCTGTTATGACTTCCTTATATAAGTCCTTAAAAAGGCAGGTTATTCGGGGTTAAGGCAGGCTTTAGGCTTTTTTTTTTTTTTTTTGGGGGGGGGTCGGCTTCGAGGCTAACACCATAAACCGTAAATAATCCTCAAACCTTGAGACTTGCCAGTTTGAGAAACTTTTGGTATTGATTTCAAGGTAACTGCCTGTCTATGGAGATTACACTAAACATAGAAGAGAGCCACAAAGGACTCCCCTCAACACCCTCCCAACAATACAGTGTGGCATGCTCTAGTATACTTAGAATGCAGCTTCTTCTTGGGGCCATCTCCGGAAAAGGAGGACCATCATGAATCCTGCACCCCAAGTGGGGATCACGGTGAACTGTTTAGGGTGACGGTGACGGGTTGGGAGCTGGAGGGGAGGCTTCTTCGTGCCAACGCCTTTATTAGGAGTATCAGCGACTCAAGAACCCAAATATGGACTTGACACAAGCACCCCTAAACGAATGTAGCGGGAGGTGAAAAGCCAAAATCCGACATGACTAAATGGGAGTTTCCCAAAATAGGGGGTACCTTATTTTGGGGATCATCTAATAAAGATCCTACTATTTAGGGTACTATATTAGGGTCCCCTATTTCCGGAAACCCCCAAATACAGGTCTGAAGAATTCAGAACAGTATCCCCTTGCAGCACTCTAGCCCTCAGCCCTAAACCTGTAAACAATTACAGTCCAGTGTGCTCCGGCCCGCACTAGACCTGTAAACATCGGCCTGAAATCGTTACGTTTTATCGCGAAGTTGAGGATGGATCTAGAGTCTAGAGTGAAATTTCAAACATGAGGAACCTTAAAGCTGGCACGCTCCCCCCCCCCTCCACCGATATCAAGTAGCCCCGACAGCTGCATGCGTAGTCTGTATCTCCATGCATCCCTCCAGCAGAATCATGAGGATGATTCTGATGCAGTTTTTTTTTTTTATGGACCCTTTTCCAAACGTAGTTTGGGGTTTAGGGTTTAGGGAGTCGAGGGGCCAACCCTCCGGGTTTCGGGTTTAGAGCTTAGGGTTTAGGCTGCTACACCGAAAGCTCTCCACCTTCTGAAACAGATCGAACGTCGATGCTGTGTCTTACATTCTATGTCTGCTGTCAAGCACCCTGCTCTCTATGTCCGGCTCAGGTCCTAGATCCAGAACAAAAGAAATCTACAAAACTCGAATTCCGGATCCGGGGGAATCATTGCGATCCAAGCCCAGCCTGTTTCATGGGGTTGAACCGACAAAGACTAATGTGGGTGGTTGTCAAAATTAGGGTCCATAATACGGCACCTAATATGGTACCTTGACAACCACCCATGTAGAGGTCGGAGAAATCTTAGCAATGACAGGCGCGTGTAGTCTCAATGTACTGGTATCACAATATACACCCAAAATCTAGTCTAACGGGTCATGCCTGCATAGCCGGGATGTGGACATGCCCAGACTCCCCACCTACAGTAGAAGACAAAAAATTGGAACATCATTATCCTCATGCTCTTAACGTAAAGTATAGGGAGTCCCTGCACGAATCATCTTAAATCTATGTTCCATCTTTGCAGGGTTCACCAAACTTCCTTTCAGGGAGGGTGTTTGAGGATTAATGGCTCCGCTCCCTCCCCCAAGGCCGTCGCTGTTCCGGGCAAACGACCACGACGGAGTCGAATGGGTCTGTGCCAGGACCTCGTTCGGGTTTAGGGTTAAGGGTTTAGGGGTTTAGGGTTTAGGCTTCATAGTTTAGGGTTTAGGGTCGTGGCTTTAGTTTAGAGCCTAGGAACTTCACATCTTTAAAGTTCGGGAGTTTCGGAGCTCATACACTACAGACTACGCCTTGCAGGGTTCAGCAAGTGGAGATGCACACGTCAAATTCGCCGAACTCTAATATAGGGGCCTTGGTGATCAAAGTAATTAAGGTTTTGGGGTGCGTTAGAGTATGACCTCTACTTTGCGGAGCCCCCCGAGAAGCCGAAGGCCCGAGCCTATCAGTTACTCCAACATATTCCAAGAGACTCCAAAACCCTCAGTGAACGAGAGCGCCCTAAAGCATACAATTTTTGAAGGTTTTGGAGTCTCTGCCCTGGCAACACCGAAGACAGAGTGGCCGTCTGGACCTATGGGTGCTACCTACAATATTATAGTCGTTGATATGAGTTTAAGAAGGAGCCGTGGAAAATAACACTGGTAATTATTTTGATCCGAAATCCTGAGCCTTAAACCCAGAAAAAAAACCTGCCATAAGAATGCTGAGGGGTGGTGTAAAGTGCTAGGGTTTAGGATTCTGCGGTTTAGGGTGTAAACGCCACCACCTAGGATATACTTGCACATCGAACATAGCAAAGAAAGACAGGGAGTGAGAGAGAGTGTGTGTGCCGCAGAAGCGGATGCAAGCAAGTTCATAATACATAATCCAACCAACCGTTCCCTACAGACCTGAATAAGCATGAAGCTACTAGGATATACGAAACCCTATTCTCACTATTAAAGTTACTTTCTCAAAGGCTTGTAGAGCTATGTTACGACATACACCCAGGACCCTACTCTGAATCACTGAATTTTCAGGCCCATTTCCTCCTCTGAATTGCCAAGTGGCCTTGTCCGTCCGGGCCACCCTGGGCTGAGGAGAGGCGAAGCTCAAAGCTCGGAATCCCATATGGGAGTTTCCGAAAATTAGGGGTACCCTATTTAAAGGTCCTTAAAATAAGGATCCTAGTATTTAGGGTACTATATTAGGGTCCCCTATTTTTGGAAACTCCCATATAATTATCTGCCAGTGCCACTGCCACTATGACTGTTGCCGCTGCTGCTGCTACTGCTGCTGCTGCGGCTGCTGCTACCACCATCTGCCGCTTCTGCCAACACTCTGGTGCCACGGCCAGGTGCTACTACCCCTTCTGCTTCTCTTTGCTGCTGCTAGATGATGTGGAAGATCATTTATGCTTTGGGGCTTATGCTGTTGACGTTGACGAGAGTGATGCATAAGGGCTTTCTGAAGATGCTGCCGGCATTATGGCGCCCAGCCACGCGTCCCAGAAATTGCGGCGCGCAATACTTGACGTCATCAGTGCTGCACTCCACCTCTCCCAGCGGGAATTGAGATAGAATCAGGCTGGGTGGCTTGAAGGCTGTACGTGCCTAATGTAGGAACCTGATTCAGAAACCCTGGGCCTATAACCCCTAGCCCTAAACTAATAGGAGTCATATAAGGAAGCCTAATAAAGGCCCAAGGTTTCTAAATCAGCTTGCTACATTATCCCTGTCCCTAACCCTAAACCCAATACGTGCCTAGCAGATTCTGATCATCGGGGCCTAGGCCGAACGTCTATAACCTTCGTTGAGCAAAAGCAAAAAGTTAAAGGCTCCTTACCAGGTGTTGCAGCATGTGAGGGTTTAGGGTTTAAGGTTCTAGGGTTGAGGGTTTAGGGTGGGGAGTTATTTTTCGCCCTTTTTTTTTCTTGGCTTTTTTTTTCTCTCTCCCGCGGGCTGCGGGGCGGTTTCCGCGGGCTGCAAGGCGGCATGGGAACCTGGAGAGCTGAAGGTTCGGAATTTTGAAGCTTTGGCTTTGGGGTTTCTTGAGGTTGAGATTTGGTGGTGGCGGGTTTAGGTTTGTCTATTTTGCGATCTTTCCTTATTTATGTCTGCTTGTTTCTTTTTCCTTTAATTATTTCTTTCCTTCTTTATTCATTTCCGTATTTGTTTATTCATTTCTGTATGTATTTATTTCGTTCTTTCTTTCTTTCTTTCGTACGTTCATTCTTTTTTTCATTCTTTCGTTCTTTATTTCCTTCTTTCTTTATTTCTTTCTTTCGTTCTTTCTTTTTTCTTTATTTCTTTATTTCTTTCTGTATTTTTTATTTCTTTATTTCTTTCTTTCTTTCTCTCTCTCTCTCTCTTTCCTCCGCTCTTTCTGTCTTTCTTTCTCTTTTCAGATACCTGTTCAGTTATTGTTGATCCTTATGAAGTTTTTTTGATCCTTATTAAGTTTTTTGATCCTTATAGATCCTTTTTTAATTTTTTGTATTAGCACTTGTATTGCTCATACTATTAGTATGTCAGTACGCTTATTATTACCCATGGTCTTGCTGTTGTCCCTGCGTTCTTCCTTCTTTCCTTGCTTGTGTCTCCCCTGGTTCCTTTCATTTCCGCCCTTGGTTCCTTTCATTTCCGCCCTTTTCTCCTTCCTTCCTTGCTTCCTCCCTTCCTTCCTCCCTGCCTTCCTTCCTGCCTTGCTTCCTCCCTGCTTTCTTTCCTTCCTTCCTTCCTTCCTTCCTCCCCCCCCCACCCCCGGGAACAAAATAAAAAAAGGGCTGAAAAAAGTAGGGGCCCCAGGGTTTAGGAACTTAGGGTTTCGGTTTTAGGGTTTAGGGTTCAGGGTTTTAGGTTTTAGGGTTTTAGGGCTCAGGGTTTAGAGTCAATCACTTTTCCCCATGTCCGCCAATATCTTTAGAGCTACTTCCTTGCAAAAGAAAATGCCAGGTTCTGATGAATTGAAGGATTTGCGTATCGGTTTCGACCGCGGAATCTCAAGCGAATGCTAGATGATCTGGCATTAATGTCCTTGGTCCCATGCGGTATCGTCTGAACCTTTACATAAAACCTAGTAAACCAACTCCATTGCGAAGGCTTACCAAAACCTGCCTACATCCTTTGGAAAGCCCTCCAAACAACTATCATACTAGCCCTTTCTGGGACTTTCTGCGGCTGAGGAGTTGACCCCTCCACGATCCCAAGGACTCCACTTTGGCTAGAAAGCCTATAACCTAGAACAATAAACCCTCAAAGAGAGCGTTTGTAGGGTTCCCCCAACCCTAAACCATTAAACGCCCAAAGCGAGAGTTGAGGGGCGCATAGGCCTGTAGGGGTTTACACCAAGAAGCAGAGGTTCGGGATACTGAGCAATAAAAAAATACCAACTGTCATTCAGGGTTTAGGGTACATGCTGCTTGGAGGCTGGCTGAAATAGAGACGGCAGAACAAAGCTGCAGATTCTGCTCTCGAATTTTCAGTTTTTAGGTTCACCATGCATGCTCAAAACAGATAAGAAGGCTCGCAGCTCGGCTCGCATATAGATGTAAGCTGTCCCCGTTACCAATCTTTGCGGAGGCTATGTGTTTACTTTTCGATTCTGCTGCTATGAAGCGTAGAACGCAAATAAACAGTACATCACATATGTACACATGTGTACAGACACACACACACACACACCCACACGCACATTCACGCTTCATGTTATAGATGCTTGGTATCACGACTGCTAAGCCTCACTACGATGCTACAAGTCGTTCAGGGAGTGCATTGCCTTCCGCCCGAAGCTACAACACTGCTGCCAGCGCACGGTCAACAGCCCCGACTGAATTGAGAGGCACGACAATAAACCAGGGTTACTACGAACTACTACGACGACGACGAACTGCGACTACGACTCAGACGACGACTACTGCTACTGTTACTGTGCCACTACCAACAACAGCAGCAGACAAGGGTTCTGGGGGCATAACATGATATAAGAAGTATAAACGGAAGCTTAAGGAAAAACATTTCCAACTGCTCCCGCTTCTGTATTAGCCACTCCTGCCTCATAACCCTACACCCCTAAACCCTGAATCCTAAACCCTAAACTCCTAAACTCCTAAACCCTCAACACCAAATAACTCCTGCCTCATGTTCATCACAGCTGCAGCTGTGGTTAGATGGAGAGCAGAACCAGGAAGTCTGTCCGTGCACAAGTTCGCGACGTTTAATGTAGGGGCCTTAGTAATTAGAATAGGATTTTGGGGGTTCCTTATTGTAATTATAGTATAATATACCCCAAAACCTTATTCTAATTATCAAAGCCCCTATATCATCCGCTGTCACTGTAGGGTTTAGAGTTTAGGCAGAGTCACATGGGTCCTAGAAAGGTGGAGTGGAATCCTGTGAAGACCCGTGGGGCCGAAAAACGGCAAGCCCTGAGAACCTAAACCGTAAACCCTAAACATTCCATACCCAAACTCTTAACCCGAACACCTTAAATTCTGAACCCCAGACAAATTGCTTGATGCTCTAAACCCAAAACAATTAATTTTCCAGCCCTAGAGCCCCAAATCATACAGAAAGGTCGATCCTACGCACTCGCAGCCCTTACACCCTTCACTTGCGCTCTCTGAAGCGCAAATCCATAAAGCAGTGGTAGGGGGGGGGGTCCAACTTAAGTTAACGGTGTTGAGGGCTCATGACTTCCAGGGGAAGCTGGGACGGGGTCGGGCTTGTTAGTTTGTATAAGCAAAGCTCTGCCACCAGACCAAATAATTAGCCAAAGGAGTCTTCGACATCTTTTCGCTACGAAACGAAGCCACCAGAAGTTGCAGCGAGAGTCCTTCATCTAGAAGCCCCTTAGAACCAGAATCAAACTTCAAAGGGAAGGCCACTTACACGCACGCCTAATTACACACCCAGCCAGGGGCAATCCTTGAGATCCTAAGGCGATAGGTGCAGGCGAGCGGCAAAGGCCGAAACTCCGTACATCGTGACGTATTGCCGGTAGCAGAGGATCCTCGGATTGCAATTTAAGGGCTTGGTTGTTAAGGTTGAGGGTCAAGGTGAGTAAGGGTTTATAGGGTTTGGGGTATAGTATACTATAATTTTAAAAGCCCCCATATTACATGCGTGATGTCGGGCCCTAGAAGCCTCGAGACGTCTGAAGTTGTCACTCGACAAGTTCTTTTCGAGCGGACACTCCTTCAGTCAGGGCCGAGAATTCTGCGGCGCGGGCCGAATCGCCCGCGGCCTGGTGTGGGACATGCTGTGAGGATTCACATCTGCTGCTGCATCTGTGAGTTACTGCTTGAAGCATATGAGCTTAGCGCCTGTGTTGTTGTGCTGGGAGGGTTCGTCCTACTGCAGTCTTAAGATGGGACGCAACTGGTGCCAAAGCCTAATCCCTAAACCCTAAACCCTAAGCCCTAAACTTAAACCCTGAACCCAAAGCCCCAAAGCCCTAAGCCCCACTTGAGCGTGGGACTTCGAGAGACCCAGGGCCCCCCTAGGAAGTCGGGGGCCTCAACGATTAGAACCGGGTGCCGGGCTATGTGGTGCTTAGCTACTGGAAGTCCAAAAACCAAAGCCTACTGATTATGGTATACAGGCATACCATGCTAGTAGTACTATTCGTTTTGGAGCTCCCTACTTTACAATCCGTCGCAAATGCACAAGGGCCATACTGGGGCCACTTGGACAGCTACTCAGCCACTCCCCAACCACGGCTTGAGGACTGGCTACCCCGCAATCATACATCAGCCAATAGAACATCGTAAACCCTCAAGCTCAACAACCCTAAACTCAAACCCTGAACCCTTAAAAACCCAAACTAACCCCGGATACCCTACACCCCAAACCCTAAACCCTGAAGCCCTACACCCGAAACCCTAAAACCGTCTACAACGGTATGTGGCTTTGCTACAATACTAACATAACAATCTAGCATCATGCACACCACTCCAGAGCCCGCCCCAGCCCATCATTTTCTTTCACAATCTCAATCCCAAGCCCCTGAACTTTCAACTGCTAATCCCTCAATTGATGGATGTTTCAACAAGAGCTTTATCGATATCGAAACCATATCGGTACTGAACCGCAAATCGGAGTATTGATATCGAAACCATATCGGTATTGAGCCTTAAATCGGAATCGATCGAACTAGTAGATCACATCCATGGTGAATTGCGTTCGCGTGTCTCATCCATCTGGCAGACGCCACCGCCTCTAGGGTTCTTTTGCAAAGCATCGGGGAAATGCTCGGGGGGGGGGGGGGGTTCAGGGTTTAGGGTTGAGGGTTAGGGTTGCGGGGGATACTTATATATAGTCTTTTTTGGAGATTCTTGCACTCGGAATCTTACTGTAAAGTTCTGTGCTGGGATCTCCTGTTTGCTGAAACTCCCAATCTTGCCGTGAATGGCTGGACTTCTTGCCCCGCTACGGAGGAACTTGCTGTAAATGCCTTCCTTCCGTTGTGGTGAGAGCATAGTGGTGATAGTGAGCCCAAACCATAGGATTAAGGGCCATTTTGGGAAGCCCAGAAAGTTGGAACATAGATTTCGGATGACTCATGCTAGGATTCCCTGTGCCCCGAGATCCCAGTACCACTTAATTAAGGAATAGACCTTAAATCACAACATTAAGGCCTCTACAGTTTAAGGTATATTCCTTACTTAAGGGGGTATTGGGTTCTCTGGGTACTTGAATTTAAGGGCATCAGGCTGATAATGTTCCAACTTTCTGGCGTCTACTGTAAGGCTTCTGAAGGGCTCGGGATGTGAGGTTGCTCCAACTACGCCTACACGCAAGAGAAAGGTCGAATTCATAGGGGGCTTTAGGGTTTAGGGCTAGGGTTTAGGGTTTAGGGTTGTTGAGAGCGCGCTCCTAAACCCTAAACCTGCCTTTAAGGATTCCGGGCTTCATGGGGACCCTAAACCCTCAACCCTTTGTGTTAAGGTTTTTCGGGCTCCGTGGGCTGCCTGGAGCACGAGGAAGCACTGCCTCGTGTCGCTCCGCGTTTGCGCTTTGCATTCGTAGGCCTATTCCGAAGATTTTCGGTTCTTGCACGACTTGTCCACGGAGGTGAGGACGGCGCCGAGGTCGGGATCCCAGGGCAAAATTGGATGCTCGCCGCTTCTCCGGGCAGAACTGGCCGGACCAGGTTATCACACTCGCAGGGACGGTGCCACCTTCACGTGAAGAGCTCCGAACACCAAACCTTCAGCCTAGCTGCGGCTCAGCGGTCCACATCTGAACACAGTCATACCGAGCCAAACCATTTCAACCACAAAAAGCAAACTGCAGCATGTGGCTTCACCCTGGTATTCTTGTACATCGTGACGGGGTTTAGGGTTTAGGGTTTAGGGTTGGCCCTGAACCAGGAAGATGAACCTTACACCCAGCAGCGAACTCTGCAACTGCGCATTCCAGCGCGTGAGCCCTTTATACTTCAGCCTCCCATGCAGCCACCGCCCTCAGCGCAGTAGCTGCTGAAGAGTCCGTGGCCTGAGAGGAGCCTATCATCTGCTATAATGTGCCATTGTTATGATGCTGCTCCTGAGGAGTGTCGCTATTGCGGCTTCTCGTACTGCTTTCCTGCTACTCCTACTACCACTCTTCCTCCTCCTCCTCGTCCTCCTCCTCCTCCCAGGACCACGACGACGACGCCTGCTGCTACTACCATTGTCACTACTACCACGACGACGATGACGTTGTCTGCGTCTACTGTCTTTCTATCAAATAGCATTTTCATGCTGCCTGCAAAATGATGATGAATACTGTGAGGACGAACTCAATGAACGTGACTACGACGATAGCAGCTGTGGCTCTGCTCGTGGCCGTTGATAATCCTCCATGTGCCTAGTATGATATGTACTTAGGGCTTAAACGGGTTCCTATACAGGTATGCAGATCAGGTCTCGCGCGCAGACTTGAGAGGATTCTGGTGTAGGTTTCCACTACCTGTACATACCAGACAGGATTTCAGGCTGATCACCCTCCCATCGGAACCACGTGCATCCGAAACCAAACTCAGATCCACACATGTACCGTTGTAGCCACAGTTGAGCATGTGCATGCTGCCGTCCTGAGTAAAGCGACACTGAAGGCTAACAGGGGCTTCCGCTGTGCGGGGCTTAAGCCTATAATGCTGTAAAATGTCATAGTCAAATGAGAGTTTCAGGGGTACCGTATCTTGGGATCCTTATAATAAGGATCCTACTATTTAGGGTACTATATTAGGGTCCGCCCATTCTCGGAAACTCCCAAATCGTAACCTTAACTCCTGAAGCTTTAAGCTCCTCGTGGCTGGCATGGCGTGGTGCTAATGTAGAAACCTGATTAAAAACCTTGGGCCTTTATTAGGGTTCCTGAAATGAATCCTACTATTGTGGGGTTTATAGGCCCAGGGTTTCAATTTCTTAAGCCATCATGGCTCTCTGTTGGTGTCACACTGGTAGCACTGTCGCAAGCGCAGGTAAAGACGCACCTGAAACCCTAAGCAGTTCGATCTGGTATTCACAAATATCCGGCCAGTAGTCAGCGCAACCACATGCCGTCAAACAACGACCAAGGACAACTTTGCTGGGTTTCGCTACTTAATTAAACCATAAGCCCTAAACCACTAGAGTCTACACTAGCCGATGGAGGGACTTGGAAGCTGTGTACAGTGGCCCGAATCTTCCGAACCTCGTCTTTAATTCTTAGGGTGCGGCAAGATCATGGAAAAAAGGAGAGCAGGCAGGAATGCAAAGATGCACTGCGAGACTACCCCCTAAACATGTTTCGAGAAAATGTTTCTGGCACCATGCCATGGGCTTCTCAGACATCATGGCCCTAAGCCCTAAACCCTGAAGCAGCTATAACGAACCTTCAGGAGTCTTTCTCTGTCGACCTCTGTAGTGCTGGGAGGCTTGCCTACACCCTCTAAACCCGATCCAGTATCTTAGGGGAACTAAAGGTTAACCTTTGGGATCATATCGGGGTTATAGGGACCCAACAAGGTTAAAGGTTACCTACTCTACTACTAAGCCCAAAACCCTGAAACCCTGTCAAAACCCTCTTCCCAGCATTTGCAGCCGTGTCGCAACGGCATATCCTGCGGAGACTTACGGAAAGGCCATTCTGGGGTTTAGGGCTTAGGGCTCTGTGGTTTAGTAAGGGCTTGGGGTTTAGACCTCAGGGTTTAGAGTTCGGGATTTATAGGGTTTACGATTTAGGTTGTCGGGTTAGGGTTTGGGATTTAAACCTTGGGGCATTGAGTATAACTGGGTGCCTCAATAACTAGAAGGAAGGGTAGGCAAAATAGAAAACCTCTGAACAATTGCTTTCGTTTTGGACAAAAGTTAAAGAAGTTTGTATGAATGATGGGGCCTAGAAGGGGATATTACGTTTTCCGACTGCTAAATGTTGTTGTCTGTTGGGAGCCCATGCCTAAAGCAGTCGACTTGAATCAGAAACCACGTTGCTATTCAAACCCAAACAAAACCTAAGCCCCATACACCGGGGTGCCGAAGCTTAAGAAAAAGAACACCGAAACCCAGGACCTGAAACTTCATACACTGAATCCCAACCCTGCACGCTGTCAGGATCAAACTGAGACTGTGGCAATGGTACTCGTCTCGTTTGGGTGCAAAACACAGATCATTACGGATTCGGGGACGTTGGTTGCGGTCTAGATTTCGTCAACATCGACTTGAAGTCCCACAACTGCAAAGCCACATGAAGGGTTTAGGTCCTAGGGGAAGCCTAAACGCACCGTTCAAGCCCCCAAGTGCACCCTAAACGCTAAACCCTAAACCCCTAAACCTTATAGACCCTAAACCCGTTCAAGCCCCCAAGCGCCCCGAAACCAAAGTACTGTTGAGCAAGTTGATTTCAACCGAGTCGGAGCTCAGCAGTGTATTTTAGTGGCCTTAATAATTTTTTGGTTGGGGGTTCTTTTGAAGGGGTCTATAAGGGTTACCATAAGGGATCTATAAGGGCACTACAGTAAACCCCATAAAGTTGGAAACCGGATGAAGGCCACATAGTGCTGGGATTCCTTATACATTACTCTTAAGGATTGAGGCTATGGGGTTTCCAACTTTTTGGCTTCTACTGTATAATATAAGGGCCTTAATAATTAGAATAAGGATTTAGGGCCCATTATACTAAATTGTAATAAGGAACCCACATTATAGTGTTGGTAATTACTTAAGCCCCTACAGTAGGGCCCGAGTGGAGACGCGAAGTAGTCCGATCTTTGCGATACAGGACCTCTGGACCCCGTAAGCGTAGTGAGTGGTTACAAGCATACCGTTGTGATGGCGGTCCTGAAAACAAAGAGCCCCGAGCCTCTGCAGCAGAAATTCGGATGTGCTGCAGGTCCTGAAGCCTCTAGGACTCTAGAATCTATCGTCTAATGCGAACTACTACAGCCGACTTGCTTGTAGGGTCCTTGTACACTCTGTATTGGGGTTTCTAGTGAGAAGCTGCATCAAGTTGGTTTTTGGTAGCTCCCTAGACGGTGTCAGTCCCTATGGGGCTATATGTTATATTATATGTTATATGGGGTTGAGAGTTCCTTGGGTCAGATACTGCTTCTGATTACTTGTGGTTTAGGGGGTTAGGGGTTAGTTGGAGTTTATTTCGACTCCCCCTCACCAGGAAGGTGCAAGCCTGAAATTCGCGATTCACTCCTGCTGACAGTCCTGCATCCACGCATGTCGCGTTGTCAATGGTCTCGAGCTCTGTGAAAGTGGTGTTCGCCCACTGCGCAAGGCCAGTGAGATCTGCTTCGGTTTAGCTGAAGGATCTTCGATTCACAACTGTTGGATCCTAATACCAGCCGTAGTTGTGAGGGTTGAACTATGCTTTAGGTTCTCATGAACCATGGTTCTTAGCTCGCAACAACGAACACCAAGTCCTGCTTCCCGTGTCAGCACTGACCTGCCTTTAGAAAAACACCAAAAACACCTGCATCCACAACTTTCCACCCGGCCTGTCCATGTTCGACAACCCTAAGCCCCTAAACCCTGAACCCCAACACCCTAAACCCGTAAACTCTAAACCCTAAGCCACTAAGCCCCTCAATCCCTAAACCTTGAACCAAATCCTCAACCGCCTAAGCCCGAACCAGACTTCAAAGTTGCTGTGGTTTGGAGCACCGAGGTTGAAGAATTCAAGGGAAATCCGAGGTTCCCCACCCCTTGGTTAAGGGGATAGGGTTGAGGGATTTAGGGGTTTAGGATTTAGGGTCCGTAAGGATTACAGTATGCCAGTCTCTAATTATAAGGGTACCCTTGTTCCTAAGATTCGGTCTTAATAAGGAGGCCCCAAACTAAAAAGGGCAAAAGCTGGCCTAGACAGGAAGGGCAGAAAAGCACAGGCACTTCTGATTCTAAACGCCGAATACGCCTAAATCCCTCTAGAAGCCCTGAAGTGCCCTCGCCGTGCTCGTCTCACCCCGCGGCTTTAAGCTGAACAATCACTACCCAAAGCCCGCCTGAAGACCCCGAACCCTGGAGCCTTCAACATCTCAGAAACCATGCAAAGCCCGTTCAACATCACACCTCTTTCAAAAAAAACCTGAAAAAAAACACTAATCAAACACCTGTTCGGCCGCGGAAAAAAATGTTAAACCCCTGTCATGAGACCCCGGAGAGCCCTGAACCCTACACCCCAAAACCTAAACCTAAACCTAAACTCCTAGACCCTAAACCCCTAAATTCAAACGCTATAAACCCAACGCCCTAGAAACCCAAAACCCCGACTGTGAGCCGAGGTAAGAACCGACAGGGCCGCAGAGACGCCGCTGCAGGCGGAGGTGCTCGCGAAGCAGCCTTTCTCTTCGAAACAGAGGTGTTTGGGTTTACAGGGTTTAGGGTTTTTGGGGGGTTTAGGGTTTAGGAGTTTACGGTTTAGGGTTCAAGGCTTTGTAAAGGACTGTAAGAGTTTTACAAGAGCTTTGTATACAGGGTTTTGAAGGCAGGGGCTTAGTACGAGGGTCTAAATGATACGACTTAGGTGTTTGAGGCTTGGAGGCTAGAGTGAACACAGAAGAATACGCGTAGGAGTGTTTGCTCAAGACCCTATGTTAAACTAAAGCCGTAATATAGGGGCCTCAATATTCAAAAGAGGATCGTGTGGTATGTGAGAGCATAAGCGTTGCAAAAAGGAATTCGGAGGAAAAGTTGCTAGACATGATTTAAGTCCCCCATAGCAACAACATGTCAGTGCTTTATACCTTCTAAGCGTTTCAGGGTTTGAAATGTCGTGTTCCAAGCCTTTGATCCTTAAGGCTTGGGATGTAGGCTGCTGTGGGGCCTAGAGTCTTGGGCTGCGTGCTTAGGTCAAGTCTCGTCGACGATATCTGGTGTAGGTTTCCTTCCTCAGGAGGTCCTTGTTGCAGGTCGGCATAGCAAACTTCATTGGCCAGCCCCAGCCGCCCAAATGAGATCCGCAAAATGACCACAATACCCCCTACAATGCAAAGGGATTTCATCATTCAAACCTAAAAGGTAAGGTCTTGCAACCTGCTGGGTTTCGGGTTTGAAAGTTCGGGGCAGGCATCAATGGTTTAGGATTTATAAGGGTGTATTTGTGTTTCTTTCTGCGGGCCCGTGTCCTCCCTGCAACAGTTGGAATACCTAGCAATTAGAGCCTGGTAAGAAGATTGAGAGGCCAATATGCAACGTCTGTATGCTGGAGAAGACAACATTTCTCAGTCCTCAAAAGCAGCCTCCAGATCACCAGACATCCAACGCCCAAAAAGTTCGAGAGCCGTTCCTACACAAAACTGAAACCTAAACCCAGAGACCCGACTCACTGCAATGTGGGGCAGCCACAGCTGAGCTGGCTGAAGATGCGACGTTTTGCACATGCAGACTATCTTAAAGAATCACCACTATCGAGGGACCATATGAGCCGTGCTAAGACTGCCTGGCAGTTCTTGCGGCTGCTCTGATTGGGGACTCAAGTTTGGGTTAGACTCCCCTCTCCGTAAACTACCTGCAAGTACCCTGAGCTTCGCAGCCTTTGGCAGCTTGCATTGGGCAGGCGGCGCTCATCATCTGGGATCAATGTGCCGTGCCAAAAGAATAGGGCCTTCAGAACCTAAAGCCTAAACCCTCAACGCTGCTCCGTAAAGCACCAGAGTGTGCCGTCCACAGTTTGTAGCTTTCTGGGCGAAGACCCAAGTTGACTCATGACTGAGGAGTGTCTGCACAGCTGTAATGTAGAAGAGTGGACATAACACTTAGAGGAGTGTTCTGGTACATGTTGTAGTAATGGTATAGCTGTAGATTTGGTCAGCTTATACATACACATATATATATATGTTTCGCAAAGAAGGCTTACATAATTAACAGGTCTGACATGCAAAACCCACGGCGGAGCCACGGTTAAAGTATCGCAGGGATACCCTGAACCCTGCTGTGGTGCGACTCGCTTTGTGCAAACTGTCATGTGCCAGTGGTTGTATTACACTTTGCTGCCTTGCCCGCTGGTCAGCGACTTGAGACAGACATGTCGCCAGGGTCCGTTAATATCACGATACCATACATATACTACACTGTGCTATACTGTACTGCCTATTTCTGTTATACTCTACTGTATATTGTACCACATGCTGTATGCTATATACTGTATACGATACACTGTCTATTTTACCATAGTATACCACGCCAAACCATACCATGCCTTAACATACTATAGCTTAACTTTACGATGCCATACCATGCTATGCTGTACTGTACTATGCTCAGGTAGTTTTGGTGGGGATGATCTGCTTGGCTCCATCGCTGCTCCTCCTCTGCCCATGGGGGCTTAGGCTTCGACATGTCGCTGAAATTCGGTTTACGGTTTAAGGTTCAGGGGTCTTCCGAAGTCCCAAATATCCGGAAAGTAGGACCCAGTATGTATAGGCCCGCTATTATATATATATATATATACATACATATACATATATTTGCTACATGTGCCTTTGCTAGTAAGAACTTTGCTGCTTACCCGGTTTTGAAGGCCCTGAGGCTGGAAGAGGCCCACTTGGCTGTCAGGTCCAAGGAAAGCAAAGAGTCGGAGTATTTGGGAGTTTCCGAAAATTAGGGGTACCTTCTTTGGGATCCTTATAACAAGGATCCTACTGGTTAGGGTACTATATTAGGGTCCCCTATTTTCGGAAACTACCATTTGGGTCAGGAAAGCAGAATGTAAGTTACAATCGGGGGAGTATAATCCAAGGGCCTGAAAATTAGAATAGGGGTTTTGGGGTCATGCGGACAGAAGTCTGAAGCGAGTACAGCTGAGGATGTCTTGTGCATCTTTCAATCATCTAGCTTCACTTTGAGCTGGGCCTCGAGTTTTGGGCATATTATACGAAAATCATAATAAGGAAGCCCCACAAAATAGTAGTGGTGATTATTTAGGCCCCTATATTATTCTATTCTATACAGCCTTAACCTACGCCTCAAAACCTTTCAGGATCACCTTTAGAGAGTCCTCAAAGTATCTGCGGGGGTTTTCGCGGGTGTCCACTTTCCCAAACCGGAAATCTAAGAACTTGGCCACATCTGCTGCGTCCCCCTGGCCGGTTTAGGGTTTATAAGGTTGAGGG
The DNA here is from genome assembly GCA_003297005.1 of Symbiodinium sp. clade A Y106. Classification (NCBI taxonomy): domain Eukaryota; class Dinophyceae; order Suessiales; family Symbiodiniaceae; genus Symbiodinium; species Symbiodinium sp. clade A. The sequence goes on along the minus strand of BGNK01001237.1, from coordinate 117,688 downwards.
TCTTCGGGTTTCGGGCTTGGGGTTTCAGGGGTTTGAGGGTTCAGGGCATGAGGGCTCGGGCTTTTGGGTTGGTAGGGCTTCGGTACAGGGATTAGAATGCATTGTGATGGATTTTTGGGGGGCTTTCAGCTTGCAAGGTTGGGTGCTCAAAGGGGAAGGAGACATGGAGGTCTCGCGTCACTTCGGGCCCGAGGCGATTTCAATATCATAGTGAGCGCCTGGACGAAAGACGAAAGAACGTACCGTTTTAAAAGGGTTTAGGGAAACCCTTTTCGTAGCCTTCGGGGACTCTGGAGGGTTTTATGTAAAATGGAGGGATAGAAGGTTCTAAACCCTTTTTGAGGGCTTACGTGAGGAAATCATAGAAAGGAGCCCTGAGAGGTAGGTCTCTTAGGATCCAGTTAGTCCCCAATCCCTAAACCGTGCAATCCGTGAACCCCAAGTAGGGGTTAGGGTTTAGGGTTTAGGGTTTAGGGTTTAGGTCTGGAGGTTCCTCAAACCCATCCCACTCAGCTGTATTTCAGTCTTGCGGTTTCGGCCGTCGGGTCTGTGCTTGATCTTTGGGCCGGCGTGGGGCTCAGGGTTTCGGGGATTTGGGCTTAGAGGTTTGGGGTTTAAGGTTTTGTTGGGATTGATGAGTCCTGCCATGGGAATGAATGGGGCGGAACGAGTGTCAGCAAGCCGGATCGATCAGTGCTCATGTCCCTGAACTCATTTGCCTGTGTCTTGAACCGCAAACCCCCAGCCCTCAACCCTACAGACCCCAAACCCTAAACCGAAACCTCAACTGAATAGCCGTAGAGTAGGTCTTGACTTGAAGCCCTGCGCCTCAACTGTTGCTAAGACTCGTTCTATAGGGTGGGCTTGCCAGGACCCGCCGAGCTATCCATCATGAACCATAGATCATATATGGTCGCAAATGGGGTCGTTGATGGAAAATGGAGGGTTCGCGTGAACTAGTGCTTGTGAGAAGCCGGCGTTAGATGTTTAAGGGCAGGCAGCAGATCTGCAACATCAGCCCGAAACTGGGGGATCTTGACGTTTGAGAACTTCCCCCAGTGGTGTCTTCTGTAAGTAAATTTTCTCAAGTTTAGAGAACTACCTGATGTAGCTTGATGTAGCTTCTAGGCTGTCGTCTAGGAAATCCGGAATCTGAGGGCAAACCCTCTAAACCCTAAACCCTACCACAAACGTAATTGGACAGCTTCTGAGTTCAGCGGCAGGTCGAGATCGAAGCTCAACTGAAGGAGGTCTATAAAGACAAGAGCCAGCTTGTCTGTTAGTAGGTACCTTTGCAGCCTCTGAAAAATTGTCGTAAATAAGTCCTCTTGAACCCAATAAGAGAAATTCTCCCGTAGGCCTACCTAGCTCTTTTCCATCTACTTCAGGTCACCTCTACACTCATAAGAGCTAGCTTTGGGGTTCAGGGTGTGACTCTGCCGAAATTCCTACGGTGCGCACAATCGGTGGTTGGATCCAGGCCCCACAAAAGTCTAATCGATTGAATACTAATATGTCTAGCTTCGCGAACCCGAAACCCAAACAGATACGACTCAACGCATGAGAGTTTCTGAAATGTGAGCTTCCTGTCTTCGGGCCCTAGTGATGAGACTCCTCCTGCCTACACGGTGAACCTTTTCTCCCGAAACTCTCGTCACATGCCCTGCAGCCGAAACCACCAGTATCAGGGTCACTCAACCCTAACCTAAGCGTGTCTATGCCTGCACGCCGCTGTAGTTTCTGCTGACCGTATCCTCCTGAGCACGCTCCCATACTTCAATTCGGGTCAATATAGGGGCGGGGAATAATCAGAATAGAGTTTCGGGGTATTGTATACAATATAGGGCGTATATTGCTTGCAATGTGTCCGCCTTTGTTCGATTTGCTTTGGGGCTTCTCTGCCCATCCCCCCAACTCGAAGTAGCCCTCATCTACACACCCAGTGACCTAGCTGTGGGCTATCGGGTTAGGGTATTCATGAGGTTTTTGGAATATGTGTGTATGTGTGTATATATATATATATATATGTTTTTATTCTCACAATTATTATCGCTCTTTTGTTATATAATTAGGGCGTAGGTACCCGCAACACTTTGAAAGCGTAAAAGGGGGTTAGGAGCCGCACTAGTTAAAAGCAGAGGCCTGTATTGACTATAAAGGGACGACAGTAGGTCTACAACCGCTAAGTATTCGTTAGAGGGAGCTGAGCTTCTAAGGTAGTCTATTTTCTGCTTCCACACGGAACATGGAAAAGCTAGACTTTTCTTTGCGAATTTTCTTCGCAGCCCTTGACCGTAATAGAGCACGCTTGTCGAAGCCCGTAAAGAATGTCCACGGTTGTCTCTGCCAGGATTTCGAACCCTTTCGAGTTCGTCCGTTCTCGAGAAAACCCTGTGTTACAGGTTTAGAGTTTACGCTTATATAGGGGCTCGGGGATCACCACCGTTTGACCCTTGAAACGAGCGTCCCGAGGAAAGATGGCATCTACGCCGGTCTACGAACAGAGTGCTTTACGTTTGTGGTATAATGCGGGTAGAGTCGCAGCAACCACCAGATATAGATGGACCATGCGGAAGCTGTCTGAATGGCAACACCCCCATATTCTCTCTGCATGCACGGCTCCAAAAGCATCAGCGTTGAAGGAGTCCTCAGCAGATGCCGCATTGGTGGTTGCCTATTTAACTTGGGTGGGTTTCACCACGTTTCAACTAGCTCATCCACCGGCTACTAAAGCCCTTTAGACCCCAAGCGACAGCAACAAGCCACAACCCAAGAATGCCTGCTGCTTGTTCCTATAAACTCAATCCAGAAAACCACACCTTTCACAAGCCACCCCAACCCACCCACCCACCCACCCACCCACCAAAACACCGCAGCCCACGGGCAGTAGCAAGCCCGGATTTAGGGTTAAGGGGCTTTAGGGACATAATCTAGCTGTGTTTTTTACAGTCAAAGGGCTCAGCTTTGGTGATCCCATCCTCGTCCCCTTCTTTGCATGTAGTCCCGGGTCTGGCAGCATCATCAGTTATGAGGGCTGAGCGGATCTGATCGGCCCACAAAGTTGACCGTGGTGGATATGTCGAGGAGCGACCCGGAGGGAAGGCTATAGCAATGAAAAAAGCACTGGACGTGGTATTGTACTGGAATTGGTTGCTAGCAGTTGGGCCAATTGATGATCTAACCATGCTGGCCCTGGATACTACAAAGTTGGAACATGTCTAGATCCCCTATAATCCTAAAACGCATCAGGATTACGCCGTTCCAAATTTCTGGCTGGTACTTTCTCCCTATAGACCCCTAAGCAACGATTCGGGCCCTAAACGGCCGAAACGCACGGTTTAGGGCTAAAGGTTTAAGGGCTTAGGCAGATTAATGCCGGTATCCGAGGCCGTGGCAGCATGTAAGTGGCAGATGCTTTTGCGAAGGGGCACGCGTCGCAAAAGCAGCTGGCTTCGGCAGCCAAGGCGAAGGGCCCTGAGACATGTTGTCTTTTCGTTTTTCGTCGTGGTGGTAGTAAAGGTATTAGTAGTGGTGGTAGTAGTTGTAGTAGCAGTAGCAGTAGCAGTAGCGGTAGCGGTAGCGGCAGCGGCAGCAGTAGCAGTAGCAGTAGCAGTAGCGGCAGCAGCAGCAGCAGTAGCAGCAGCAGCAGTAGCCCAGCAGCAGCATCAGTAGTAGTAGTAGTAGTAGTAGTAGTAGCAGTAGCAGTAGCAGTAGTAGTAATAGTAGTAATAGTAGCAGCAGTAGCAGTAGCGGTAGCGGTAGCGGTAGCGGTAGCGGCAGTGGCAGTGGCAGTGGTAGTGGTAGTTGTAGGTGGTAGTGGTAGCAGCAGGAGTAGGAGTCGGAGTCGGAGTAGGAGTAGGAGGAGGAGTAGGAGTAGGGGTAGTAGTAGTTGTAGCAGCAGCAGCAGTGGCAGAAGCAGAAATAAAAATAGTAGTAGTGGAAGTAGTAAGCAGTAGTCGTAGTAGTATATAGTCGTAGTCATCGTCGTGTCTTTTGGGCCTAGGGCATGCATCCTGGCCTGATAATCGGACCATCAAGTCTGAGCTGAAACATCGAAGCTCAGGACTCACAGAAAAAAGCACGATGCTTCCAAGATGCGACCCCCGCAAATACACAAGAGCGCTCCAAGGGGACACTCAATACACAAGAGTCTGACTGAATGCTTAAGGCACTGATCCCAAAGTCCCGCGCGCGCTGTCTGTATGACATTCACTGAGTTGGATATCTAGGGCCAATTAGCGATGAAACTCCGAAACACCCAAAACCCTACATCCGAAACATCAAAGCCTAAACTCAGAATCTAGACCCAAAACCTCTTGACAGCTCATAGAACCCTTAAACAGACCCTTAAAGCAATCCCTATCAAAATCTTTAACTAAGCCCTATGCCCCTCAACGGTTGCTTCAAGGGGCGGAGACCCATCAAAAGCATCGTCCACTCGCCTTGGACCAAGAGAGCATGGGGGGTTGATGTGAAGGCTTGGCTTTCAGCTGTAGGGCATAGGGTTTGGAGGGTTTAGGCCACAAGGCTCTCGGTTGTTGGGGCGGCTAAGAAACAGGCTTTGGCGCTTTTTGCTATGGGGATTGTATGAGGGTCAGGGGCGCATGTGATCGGGCTTGCACCTTAAGGGCTTCGGGCTTCATGGCTTGTGGCGGTAGCTTCCTCCTAAATGCAACTACCCCAATGCCAAAGAATTGAGGGGCTGGAGCAAGCTGCAAGCCTAAACCCTAAACCCCTAAACCCTAAGCTAGGCCCTGTACACCCCGAACTCTGCAATCCACAGCCCTACAGCCTAAGCCATGGCGGGACCCGAGGATCAGGGTTGAGGGGTTTACGGTTCCGGGCTTAGGGTTTAGGCTTTAGGGCTTAAGGCTTAGGGTTGAGGGTTTAAGGTTTAGGGCTTCGGCTTAGGGTTTAGGGCAAGGACAAGAAGTTGGCTTAGCTGGCCGTCAAGCTCCAGACTAAAGTGAACCTCAGAAAGTTTGAACATGGGTTTAGGATGACGAGTGCTGGGATTCCCTATACTTTGCCTTAGGGGCATGAGGATATTGATGTTCCAACTTTCTGGCTTCTACTATATACGGCCCTCGACGCCACAATAATTTGCCAGCATAACTCGGTTAAGGAAATTCACTAAGCCCAGGACACAACCTTCATGTTGGAAGAAGAGAACCAGTGGCTAACCTTTGGGGTTGTATGGGGATTATAGTGGCATTAAACTTGCAACCCTTAGGACAAAATGAAAGGATTATCTTTCAAGACCCCCTGGAGCTTGTTCGATAATAAAGGTACAAAACTATTCTAAAGGTCCCTGAAATCCCGGTCCCTGGGTGGCGAGGGGTATGAGGTTCCGGGTACGTGTACCCTTGAGTCCAGGGTTTGGGATTTCAGTTTAAGGCTTAGGGGATGCTGCGATTTAGAAAGGAGGCCCAAGAAAAGGGAGAAGCCAAGATCAAGTGCAGTACCCCCGTCCTTAAACTCCGAAGAAGCAGTGCCAACCCCTTCAATCGAATGGATTAGGATTTAGGGATAAGCGGAGCTGCAACCCCGAGATGCGGCTTAGGCGAATCGGAATAAGTTTAGTAGGGTAGAAATATTCTGGTTGCACATGCAAGTGAAATCGCATAATGTGCCTTCCACCTGTTGCAGCTGAAGGGGCTCCACATGGAAACGAACTCGTCCGGCACGGTGCCAGTCTGATAGTGGGCGCGGGAGCTTTCATGGTGAGGTTTTCGGGCTGTCGGCCGTTATGTGAGGGATTTGTTTGTTCGACTAATATAGGGGCCTTAATAATACGTAGTAGACCTGCTTTTTTTTTAGCATGCTTTGGCTGTCTAGGAGATGTGGCTGCCTAAGAGGCTCGTAGGGACTACACGAATCTTTCGGCTCCAGCACTGCCACCCAACGCAGTGTCCAAGTGCCAGGAGGGGGGGTGGGCATAATCTAGATGTCAGGCGGTGAAGTAGGTTCTAGGGTGTAGAATAACATCTAGTGGCCTGCATAATTCGACTACTTTTTCTGATGCGTGGCTTCGAAACGAACAAATTGCTTCCTGAACCCTCAGCCCCAATGCTCACGGTTGCTTGGCTGGAGGGGACGAAAACGAACATCGGAGATCGTAGCATTAAGTATTCCTCGCAGTTCCTGTACACCTATACTGCAGAGCTTTCTCCCTCTAAGCTCGGCCCTGCCTGGATTTGTTACGAGGACAACTTTCTTCAAGGTACATACGACGCAGCTCTTGACTGCCAAGCCAGGTTGAACTTGCTCAGACCCCCTATGTCATCATTCCGCCGCAGCTCCAGGACGGATTGCTGCCGACTCGAATCCGGAGTTTTGATTTGAATGGGGAAGCGATTCAGGAAGCGCTGTGTAGGGAGGATCTACATTCGGTCTGAGGCTGGGGGCTTCACAAGGTGTGGTTTCGTTTTCCGGGGCTCGCACATGTATGCGAGTCCATTTCTAAATAAACCTGCATACCGTAAATTCGTAAATGATTACACATGCGCATGGTGGCCTACTTACCGATTTGTGGATGTACACAGGCATGGTATGCCTTGTGTACATCATTCCGCACACTTACACAAACAAACCCACTGGCTACCGAACCAGATTTGGCCCAAAGCAAAACAAAACCCTAAACCCTAAAACTTACTTGTCCAGTAACTTTGGGGAACTAAAGGTTAACCTTTGGGATCATATAGGGATTATAGTACCCCAAAAAGGTTAAAGGTTACCTACTCTACAACTAAGAAAACCTCCTAAACCAAATGGGAGCACGGCAGGCCCTCAGTTGCAGGCTCCCCAGGTGCACCGAAGCCAGCCACTAAACTCAACTCCTTTAGCTGCCCCAGGCCCTTGAATAGAGCTTATGGTTCTGAATCGTGGGTATTTGGGGCATCAATAATAGAGGGTAGTTGGGGGTTGGATCTCAAACCGTAATCCCAAAGCGATAGAAACCTTATGCCCAAAATCCTAAGGCTTCCGATCCTAGACCTCGAGCAGTTGAACACCGTGACATCCTCGGCCTATTTGAAGCTACCCTTCGCCGTTTCAACTGAGGGGAACCCCAAGAATAGCCTTGGCCTTCGCCCTAAACCCTAAACCCGAAACCCTCAACCCTAAACCCTACACCCTAAACCTCGCCAACACCCAAAGGCTGAAACCCTGCCGCGCTGCAATCGCTGGCAACATGAGCGGGGCCAAGCCGTAGCGAATAAAGAAAGCACCTGTCAGAGTTCAAGAACATCCCGAAACCCTACTCCCTGAACCCCTAGACCATTGACCCTAAACTTCGCCACCAGGATATCAGGCTCCATGCCTATCTTGGCTGACTTCTGAACCCCTCCTAAAAGTTAAACTTTTAGCTTCCTTGCTATGGTTCATACAGAAACCCAAAAAGTTAAAGTCCTAAGAGCCAACCAGAAGAACGCCAAGCTATGGTTCCAGATCCAGCACTGAAAACAGGAAGCCTTTCTATGAAAGCATCGGAATTCCCAAAAGTCGACGACCCAATGCTGCCCACAAGCTTGAGCCAAGGGCTGTATACCCGAAGCCCGAAACCCGTGGACTAAACCGCAGAGCCCAAGTAATGTAGGCACCGTAATAATTAGAATAGGGCTTTTGGGCTCCCATACTTACAATGAGGAACTCTCAGGAACAACGTTGGTAATGGATTAGGCTCCTATATTGCTTCGCGCAGACATCCCTAGCATCGCAAAATCTCAAGCGTTGAGCTTAGGACCTAGGCCTGCGCAGGGCGGACCAGACAGGTCGAGGAAGCGGCATGATGGAACCCCTACAGGGTTTAGGGTTGCGTCATGGAGCCCGCCAGTACCCAGACCCCCGGGAGGATCTAGAAAGTAGATCCCCTAATTTGGGGCCTTATACTACTAAGGGTACTTTATAGGAACCCCCATTAAGGGATCTACTTTTTGGATCCTCCCGGTGGTCTGGGTAGACATGTATGACTGCAGGACCTGCAACGGTGGCAGCCGTGCAATTGCTTTGCCTGGGCTGGGGGATCTCCGGCTCAAACTTGAGGGGTTGAGACTTTAGGGGCTTAGGGTTTAGGGTTTAGGGGTTTAGGGTTTAGGGGCTTAGGGTGTAGGGGCTTAGGGTTTAGGGTTTAGGGGCTTAGGGTGTAGGGCTTAGGGGTTCAGGACGAAGGGTTTAGGGTTTAGGATTTTCCGACGCTTTGGAGGCGAGGAAAGCACTCTGAAGTGGGCCCCGTTGCAGACTCCATCTCGGTTTCGGGGAGGGCGCTCTGTTTAGGACTGGGATGTAGGGCTGCACGATTCAGACATCCAGAAAACGAAAGTATCATTCGCAACAGCAGCCGTTTAGAGCTAGCTCCTTAGACCAGCGGTAAAGACAGGAATGGCTAAACTATACTCGGATTGTTTCTGAGCATATCCGTTTTAAATGTCCGATTCCGTAGAGGATCTGAAAGTTAACCTCTGGGATTGCAAAGGTACCATGGTAGCTCGAAAGGCACAAAGACTACTAGGTTATACTACAACTCCGCAATTTCCCACCGTCAACTTGATACGATCGAAACTGAGTTTGGTAAAACAGCTTCAAATCCAAATGCCCGGAGAAACTCGAAACCCTTAACATCGCAGCCTGCAGCCGAAAATCGAGATTCAGCACAGCTACTTACCAGCCTAAGGCATAGATGTGCTCATGTATACATGTGTATGCCACAAACAAACATCTCTCTCTATATATATATATACACACACGTAACTATGTGTTAAGTCTGCTGTTGCTACTATTGTGATTATTGCTTGTATTGCTACTACAATTGACAATTGTTACTAGTGTTGATTCTTGTTCCTCTCCTTATCATTATGTTATTGCTATTACAACATGTTAATTAAGTATATTCGAAAATGGAGTACTGAGAAACCACTGTAGCTACGCATGTAGCTATGCATACTAGCAACAGCAGAATGACAATCTATCAGTGCATAATTGTATATACATGCGCATATAACATAATATATCTATATATACAATTATAATATACATGTTAATTTAGTCGTATAGATATTGGTATAGATACAGATACAGATATGGGTATATAGATCTAGATACAGTTACAGGTGTAGGTCTAGACATACATACGCACGTATGCATGTCATCATGTGTGCATGCTTGTATGTATGTATTTATGTATCCGCGGTGCAGGCGGATCCTCTACGGACAAACAGCCTGACACGTAGACGAGTTTCAGGAACGGAGAACCTGGGACCAAAACCCCCAACCCTGCGACACGCGAAAACAGCACTTGGTCACTGACATGCTGGTACCTTGTCATTCAGTCTTCAGAGGTATGTTAGATACAAGAAGCCTGAACAATCTAAGTAGTGTCTGCAGGCATGTATTGTAGTCTAACTACATGAAGGGTACAACACGGGTATAACGATATATATATACATACATACACATATACATATATATATATACACATATATATATACATACACACACGTACGCACACATCATTAGTGTTAATATTACTAGTTGTTCAGACCGCTGTAACATGGGGGGGGGGTTCATGGGCTTCCGGTTTGAAGCTAAACCCTAAACCCTACTTAAACCCCTAAACCCCTAAACCCCGAAACCCCAAACCCCAAAACCCGAATTCGGCGACAAGGTGCGCGATGGCGTAGGTTTTGCAGGAGGCCGCTGCGTCGGACGGGAAGAAATCGGCCTCATCCTGGAACCAGAGCTTTGGGGCTACTATAGGGGCCTTCATAGATAGAATAAGGTTCCCTTAAAGGGGCCTATAAGGGCTACTGCAAGGGATAGTGTCAGGGATGTAATGTAGGGCCGTAATAGCTACAATAGGGCTTTGGGCCCTTTTATAGTAGAGCTAGAAGACTAATCATAAGGAATAATGCTGGTACTTATTTAGGCCCCTATATTACGCTGAGGGTTTTATGGTATGGGTGTAGGCTTTAATCGTTTCCCCTAATATTAAACGTCCCCCCCATCCCTAATAGCAATATTTAAAGACTCAATTCGGAGGGTTTGGTTTCTATATTGGGGGGCTGGGTTCGGGGCCTCGGAGTATGAGTCGGATTGACAGCAATAATAAGCCGTAAAGCCCTAAACTCAAAACTCTAAAGCCCTAAACTCTAAAGCCCCAAAGCCCGAAACCCTAAAGCTCCAAAAGCCCTAAAACCCTAAAGCTTAAGCCCTAAACCCCTAACCCCTAAAGCTCTGGTCCTTTCGGTTTAGTACAACTGTAGTCTTGGCTCAATAACAACCTATACAATCCTAGGCACCCTCTAATGTTGTTAATGAACTTTCAAATGTGGGCCCGAAACCGCCGGACCCCGGAATGTTTTATAATAGGGGGGTTTACTGTTAGGGGGAAGCGATTAGGGCTTGAACCATGGCACTCCATCTCCACTGCAGCGAACTGCTGGTGCAGGCAGTATCTGGTGATGATAGTATTGCCACTGTCCAGTGATCCAATCTGAGTGGATGCCGGGCAGCTGCTATCTGGCTAGCTAAGAGCCGGCGGTTGCTACTCCAGCGGTACCGACATGGCCAGTGCAGATTGTATGGTCGCGCCCTACACGGCAGCAACTAGCAGTCACTCAGGTGCTCAGGCTCCAGGCCTTCGCGAGTGGCATCGCCGACCTGCTCAGCACTTCGTGCGCTTGCCTATGGAGCTGCAGCCCACCGACGCGGCCTTCAGATCGCGGCGGCAGGCCGCCNGTGAGGTGCGTGGCGGGGGCCGGGAGCCGATCGCGGCGACGCGCGGCACGGCGTGGGGGTGTGTTGAGCGGCTCGCCCCCGCGGGCGGGGCTGGCGTGTCGGGGGGGAAGGCCGCCGCCTGTTGGCGGCGGGGCGGCGTACTCGGTGGCCGTGGCGAGGCAACTTGCTTCGAGCCCAGATAGGGTTTAGGGATGTTTAGGGTGTATACGTGTTTCGGGTTTAGGGCATTTAGGGTGTTCTTCTCTGGCAAAAAAGGTAAAAGTCTGGCTCAGGATTGACCAGGTGCTTAGTTGAAGGCCCTACCTGCCGAAGCACAGAACCCATCAGTGCAAAACTCCTTCGCATCGCAGCCAAAACGGGTTGGGGTCTAGGGCCTAGGGCTTTAGGCCCAGAGAACCCAATACCCCTTAATTAAGGAATATACCTGAAATTATAGAGGCCTTAATATTATGATTTAAGGTATATTCCTTAATTATAAGGGGTACTGGGATCTCTGGGGCGTTTTGGGGTTTAGGGATTTACGGTTCAGGGTGTAGGGGTAAGCCAAGGCTTAGGGCTCACGGACGCGAGTGCTTCCCTTGCACTTGCCTTGCGAATCTTCAGGGTTCAGGGTAGTTTAGGGTTTAGGGTTTTGGGTTTAGGGTTTTGGGTTTGGGGTTCAGGGTTTAGGGTTTTGGGTTTAGGGGCGTTTGTTGTTGCATCGTCCTTACCACTGGATCCTCACCCGAGGCCCACAAGCATACAACAGACAGGAAACGTAAGCAAGGTTGATGAAAAGCCCTGCATCCCCCCAAAGATCGGGTCCGTGTACACGGTGCACTGCACACCTGCCCGGAAAGCTCAGATAAGTGGAGGTCATGAAAACTGCAGTGGTAAGGACGACCCTTCTTGATCTCACTAGCTGCCAATTCGGTAGGGGGCCGAGGGTGTATCATACCAACCGAAGTCTTGCGAAGAAGCAGCTTGATGAGAAGTAGGGTCTTTACTCCCAGTAACTGGTCCCAGTATCCAACACTAACATGCAACCACAAATGCTCGCCCATATTGCAAAAGGCAACTGTGTAAAAACAAAGGGCGCGCCCGCAAACAGCCCGACTCGTGACAGCTAGCAACACTAAACTCTGAACCTGAACGGCGGTTTATCGCTCGAGACCTCGAAATCGAACTCCACACCCACACGGTGCCTTGTGATGCAAGGTGGACGCTGTTCATTTACAGCTACGGTGCTGGTGGTGGTGGTGGTGGTGGTGCTGGTGCTGGTGGTGTAGGGGTAATGGTCTTAGGAACTTGCGGAAGCACTCGGAATTCTTAAGAGTTGAGGGTTCCTAGCACGGACAACAACCATGGAGAAGGATGAATGCCTGGAGCTTGGGGCTCAAAAGCTCGACTCCTCTATATCCGGCCTCACTCTTCGGGCCTCAGAGTGTTGAGGTACTTTCAAGACCCCCAATACCTTGGAATATAGTTGCAAAAACATTTAGAGTAGGTTTTAGGGGGCTTCTTGTCGTACGCTCATGTAAGGACCTATGAGGGAAATATACTTACGTACTCTTCAAGAACCAGTGTATATATGATGCTTGTGAACCTGGTTCTGCCCTTTGGCTTAGAATGGAAGCGAGTGCATTGGTGCTTCCGGTGCCGGGAGTCCTGGACTATTGGTTGATGGGCGCGGGCCGGTACAGTGTAGCAAAACCTACCTACAGTCTCCATTGTAGTTCCTTTTTGTGGTTGACCAGTTTTATGGCTAGGATCCTATAATAGAGATTTTGGTTAACCAAAAAAAGGAACTACAAAGGAGACTATAGGTAGATCCACAATTCGCAACCCATAAACACACACACACCAAACCCAAAGCCGTAAACCCTACTTCCTAAACCTAAAACCCTCAACCCGAAGCCCCCAACCCTGCTAGACGCAAGACCCTATACCCCAAGCGATAAACCTGTATAGGTCCTATAAACTCGAAACCTCCGCACCGATATCGGGCCTCCAGAGCAAACATCGCTGGTGCCGTTCCTGGGATGCTGCCGGAGAGTCTTCAGAACAGTACGCAGCATTCAGATCTTTGTATAAGGGCTGCAGGGGCTGACGGGTTGGGGATTTCAGGCATCAGTACCGAAACTTGGGCGATATTCTCCGTATTCGGAGTTTACGCAAAAGTCAGACATCTGGAAGGGTCTTGTTAGGCCTGGAATGGGTGTTATAAGACTTCGTAGGATGTCATAGGAACCCGAAATGAGAGCAACGGTCTGACTGAGGTACCTTATAATTCAACTATTAAACCCTAAACCCTAAACGCCCGGATCGTGCGCAAAGAGTGCTCGCGCAATCCCCCAAACCCCGCAAGCAAACCCTCAAACACCTAAACCCTGAACCCAGTGTCATGAAGCCCTGATGCGGGGCTCTAAAGGGAGGTTCATGGCGTGAAGGAAGCCAAGGCTTTCGTGAGACTTTACACCCGAACGGCAGCCTGGGGGGAGGGGCAGGGGTGTGTAGTGGTTTAAGGCTTAAGGTTTCGGGGTAGTGGTTTGGGGTTCACGGTGTCATACCCCCCTAACTCAAGTGTTGTATTATGCTTGGAGGTCTCCTGGCACAAGGAGTGCCACACCTTCCGCGCCTCCAAGCAAGTCTCTAAACCACAAGCCTAAGCCAGAAATGCACAAACGAAAACAGAACACGCGCCCTCGCATACGAGTGAACACAAGCCGAAATACTCGGAACAAAGCCCCAGGCTATCTGGCGTTCACTACAAGGCCTCAATAGTTAGCGCTTTAAGGCTTAGGGTTTAAGGCTAATCTCCGGGTTTGTGATTTTTCAAAATGTCCCATCGTGCCCAAGCTTTATGGTGGGAGGTGGACACTGACACGATAATATCCTACATCCTGACCCCATACTCCGTTTGGAGACAGGGAAAGTCCCAAAGCATCGCCGCAAAGAGTCTCCAGGGTGAATGCGAAGCCCATTTCCGCCAAGGTGGCATTCGCACACTCCTGTGGAAAGATGTTGCTTGGCGACTTTTGGGGGGCTAGTTGCTGGTTCTTGGTGGTTTCTCACAGTTTTTTGCGAGGTAGAGCGTTAGGAGGTTTGGATGAGTGGTCCAGATGCTGGAAACCTCATAGCATAACCTTTCTCGAAAACGCAACCCTTACCAAACGCTTAGTTGCTTGAACGCCTTCTTCCAAACCGCAAAGTCCAGAATCCCTGCAAGGGAAGGCGTGATTGCTTGCCTTAAGCAACCTCTACTGTAAGGGCTCCTTTAAGGGCTCCAGAAGGGATACTTTCTTCTGGGTTCCTTTAAAGCAGCCTCTACTATAAGGGTTCCTTCGAATCAAGGGTTCCATAAGGCATACTATATTAATATATATATATATACATACATACATATATATGTATACTATACTTATATAACTTATATATGTATACTATACAGTATGGGTTCCTTTAAAGCAACCCGAAACAGCAGAATAGCTGAACAGATGATCCTGGCCTGGGGTGCAGATCGGACATCCGCCAAGCAAATGCTGGTGGAGGTCCAGGACGTTATTCCTGAGGGTTTAGGGTTTAGGGTTGAGGGTTTAGGGTTTAGGGTGTAGCATTGCTCTGCTGAACGCTTTGTGTGCAGAAATGCCCACCCCAAGACCACCCAAATACTACTCACAGCGAGGCAAACCATCCAGCCAGCCGAACCA
>BGNK01001237.1:88933-103260 GCA_003297005.1 Symbiodinium sp. clade A Y106 | reverse complement strand
CCATCCAGCCAGCCGAACCATATGCGGCCAAGCCGAACCCAAACATCACACCAAGAGGAAAATTTAGGTTTTGCGTTGGGGGAAAGTTCTGGGCCGAAGGGCCCTGTCACGGGTTTGCCGATCTTTGGTGAAGGGTTGGTGGCCCGCCACCCCAAGTCGTAACGGGTTGAGGGCTCCGCCGCCTCAAGTCCTGAAGGGTTGGGGGCCCTGCCGCCCCAAGTCGATTTGCAAGTCGTGAAGGGTTGGGGGGGGCTCAACCCTTGTCCATTTGCAAGTCGTGAAGGGTTGGGGTGCCCTGCCGCCCCAAGTCGTGAGGGGTTGGGGGGCCCCCAACCCTTGTCCATTTGCAAGTCGTGAAGGGTTGGGGGGCCCAACCCTTGTCCATTTGCAAGTCGTGAAGGGTTGGGGTGCCCAACCTTGTCCATTTGCAAGTCGTGAAGGGTTGCAACTCTTGTCTATTTGCAAGTCGTGAAGGGTTGGGGGGGGCCCAACCCTGGTCCATTTGCAAGTCGTGGAGGGTTGGGGGGCCGCCGCCCCAAGTCGTGAGGGGTTGGGGGCCCCCAACCCTTGTTCATTTGCAAGTCGTGAAAGGTCGGGGGGGGCCCCAACCCTTGTCCATTTGGAGACCGCCCTGTCACCTTGGAGGGTTGGGGGTCGGGAACCTCGCGAGAGCAATTTTGTGGGGTTTAGCGTTAATGTATACTGATACAAGGGCTTGGCGACCAAGCTTGGCGACCCCGTCAGGGGTGTGGTCGGCAGGCTCTGCAGCCTAGCAGAGCCTGCCATGGTCTCGCTGGCGCTCGACGGCGCCCACCTACCCACAGAAGGAGAGGGTTGGTGGGCGGGTTTAGGGTTTAGGGCCTCTGAGGATTGTTCATCCAAACATGCATGTTCCAGGCGTCTGCTGCGACGACGCCCTGCTCCTGCAGCTCGACCCCAAGGGTTCCGGGGGTCCTCCACAACCTGCTACAGGGGCCCCAAAGAAGTCGCACCAGCAACGAGTTCGAGGAAGTCGGGCTGCAGTACTACATGTGGTACTACAGCAACTGCTGAACCCTTCACGTTTCGTCGGGTTCCCTGCAGTACCGACTTGCCAGACGACTACCCAGCACGCTCACCAACGACGACCTGGCCGAGGAAGCCCTGCTCAAGGGGGCTGCAGGTGCTTGAAGTTACGGAGTGGGCTGGGACAGCTATGAAGGCCCTTGCAAAGAAGTCAGCGATATCATGGACTGCAAACCCTAAACCCCTAAACCCTAAACCCCTAAACCTTACTCGAACTAAGCGTCGCCGTAGTCCCGAATCTGAACCTACTAATGTTGCGGCTGTGTTTTCTACCCATCTTCCATGCATAGTCTTTGCTGCCTTTGACATTCTAAGGCCCCCAGACCCAGTAAAAGCCCAACAAGAGTTGAATGTTTCACGAGTTTGAGGATGCAGGGCTTGACAGTGTCTTTACCCCTAAGCCCTAAACGCCCTGAACCCTAAGAGCCCTAAATCCCACTAAACCCTAAGACTTAGGGTTTAGGAGCCTGGAGACGAACCGCTGACGAACTAAACAAACAGACGCAGAGTCCGTAATATGGGGGCCTCAACCTAGGGGATTCCTTCTTATAATTATAGAATAACTGGCCCCAAAACCCTATTCTAATTCTTAAGGCCCCTATATTGGTATGCGGGCCGGAAGAACTGATAATACGTACCATTCCTGAGGCTCCTTATTCTGAAATAGCATGAAATACACCAAAGTCCTGCTGTAACGGGATACTTCGGCCCCTCAGCCGAGACCGAAAAAGCCATGAGCCCAAATCCCAAATCCAAATCCTAGACCGCAGACCCAATACTACTACCCCCAGACCGTAACTGCAAGCTAAACCCAGAAGCCCGAATAAATCAACCCCAAAAGCTGCAGCTATATATAAACCGTCTACTGTTTCGCCAGAATCGTCACCCCTTCGAGCTGGAGCAGCTTCTTCAGCCGTTCCAAGATGGTGCGCGATGAGGGAATGCGTTTCGAGTTTCGGTATGCCCCTAAACCTTAAATCAAAGACGCTAAACCTAAACCCCAAGCTCCAAACCCCCAGAGTTTGATGATTTTTGGGCGGAGGATCGTTCGGAGCTCAGTGGCCTGAGCTTGGGCATTGTAGCTTGGGTGCTGGCCCTACTTGGGCCGGCTAATCCCTGAACGGCTTCCTCAACAGGGCCGTATATGGAAGCCTGGATCCGTAGTAGCTTAGTAGTACTACCACTCCTCAGTGCTCCTGATTGGCTAGTATAATTTATGTAAGAAACCCCGAAACCCAACTTTGGTTTTATGGCTCTTATATTCTGCTTGTAATTCTGTTGAGGAATCCTCGTTAGCTTCCAAGCAGGTCGGTGGTTATAAGCGTGGCTACCCCCAATCGAGCGGTCAGAAAAGTACAGCCCAACATCTGGAACCGTCATCATAAAGCCTTCACACCCACTCCAACACCCCTTCATTTAGGAATGTATATTACACCAGAGGATTCTTCCATAATTTACGGTAGATTGCTTTCTTTCCGGCGTTTGGCGTTTGCCGAAACACCTACTGTAGCAGCCTGAACCTTTATTAGCATTATTCTATAGGGCTCCTTATCATGGGTTAATTTAGGCCAATGCCTTATTCCAATCATGAAGGCCCTACATTAAACCCTAAACCAACAGGTCGTGTAGCAGCGCGAAAGCCGCTGGTGGCTGCTGCCGGGAGTGGCTGCTGTCTTCTCCTGATGATGTTGTCCATAGGCGGCGGGTGTTACATGGGTTGTAAAGTGTTTGTGGAGGCGGGGGGGTTGAGAATGCTCCAGAATTGGTAAATAACGGGGCTGATAGGGTTGTACAAACAGTAGGAGCGAAAGCAATACAGTGTGTTTAATGTGTAGTAACAGAGTCTATTGGGTCGTAAGAGTCACGGATAGCCCTAAACATCCCTAATCCTTAAACCTTGCTTCGGGCCTGGTGCGTTGCGCGGTGTACTGCGGTGTTGGAGTTCTTTTTCAGGGGCGTCCCGACAGAGCGCACTCCGAAACTTCAGCGCTAGACCCTTAAACTCCAACAGCCCCTAGCCCCGACTAGCCCCTGAAGCCTTAAATTGCCTTAAACCCCAAACCCCTAAACCCTAAACAATAAAGCCGAAACTCTATAGAGTCTCTAGCAAACCCTGGGGCCTCCAGGGCTGTTTGAAGCCGGACATGTACTTAAGCAGGAGTGAGAAGCAGGATGAGCCAGAGTTTAGGATGTTTGGGGTTTGGGGCGAAGGATAAACCCTAAACCCTAAACCGGGATGTTTGGGGTTTGGGGCGAAGGATTTACCCTTAATTTAATCCTCAACCCCAAACTCGAAGCCTAAACCCCTTAAACCCCTAAACCTATAAGCCCTAAACCCTAAGCCGAAACCCCTAAACCCTTAAACCCCCAAAGAGTCGAAACCCTAAAACCTAAGCCGAAACCCCTAAACCCTTAAACCCCGAAACCCTAAACCCTAAACCCTAAGCCGAAACCCCTAAACCCTAAACCTAAAGATGGGCATTCCCTTGGCAGATCCTGTGGGGTCAGAGCTCGGGGTGCAAAGGTTAGGGGGAGATTTAGCGTATACCTGGATCCCAAATAACCTAGTTTTTTAAGCACATATTTCGGGAAATCAGATTAGGGAACCATAAAAAGGAAGGTTTCTTGGGGTCCAGGTAGGCGCATCGGGCTGTGGTTACCGTAACTGACAGTATATTCGTCTCTTCAATCACGGTTCAGGCTTCGGGGTCTATATCTGTACGCCCACCAAAACCCACCTGCGATTTCTTGCACAGGCACGCTGACTCCGTTGCAGTATGGGCTGACGTTGAATCTCATCACTCGGCAGATCGACCCCGACAACGTTTACGAAGGACAGCCCATAGGGTCAAAATTATACATGTCTGACCGACAACCTGAATGCACAGCTAGTGGACTCTAGTGTGCTACTGCTAGTACTCTTACTCTTACTTTTGTTTTCCCCTGTGCGTGCTGTTGTCGCCAGAACCTGCTTTGTCATCTGCCGAACCGGACGACAAGGTGCAGCGGATGGGCCCGCTCCGAAAAAGCATCACAATTTAGATCGTTAGGCGGCTCGGGCCCGGGTAAGTTCGTCTTGTTGTTGCCATCATAATTGTGATGATCGTGCCTCTGTTTTGGGGCTACGTAGTGTCATGGTCTATGTGTGAGCCGAAACGACTACCCGACTGTGACTCTAACCCTGAACCCAACCCCACGTCCTAACGCGGCAAGCTTTGTCCCACACATGTCCTAGACTTAAGCCCGTGCACCCGAAACCTCAACCTGGACAATCCTTATTAAAAGCCACTCCTGCCCTCAACTTAAACCCTAAACCACAAACCCTCAATCTCAAGCACGGTGCCTCGTGTCGCAGGAGGGAGGCACTTGATCGGCCCCTACAAAAGCTTCGTGTCCTTTCCATCCACGCGCGTGACGCTGTGCCTGGGCCCGGAATATCGGGGCCTTGAAGAGGTTCCATTTAAGAGACTTCTAGGGTTTAGGTTTAGGTAAATAGTGAGAGACATGCAGATGCTCTAATTATATAAGGATTCTAGAATACGGTTTAGGAAATAGAAGAGGGTTTGTATAAGGGTGGTTACAGGCTTTACAAGGGTCTAGGGGTTAGTATAGGGACCTCTGCAATTAGAAGAGGGTTTGGGGTATATCCTCCTGATATTAAAAGTATATGGGGATTAAGTCAGCAAGTGGATATCGTTACTTATCGTCCCGAGCCCTGAGGAGGATAGCTTGACTTACTTGGTGCCCATGACCTGCGGGCAGTTGCAAGTGAAGTCCTGAGCGCAGCCTTTGCAGTCTGGAAAAGCGTCCTTTCCCTCACAGACAACTAGGCCATGCAACTCATCCAGCTTTGCAAGCAGTCTTGCATTTATGACTTGCCACCCTAAACCAACCCTAATGCACCCCATTTTGGGCAGACCCTGCAAATCGGCCTTGAGCCGCCAAAGCCAAGATGTTGATGATCAGCTAGTTGCGCCGTTGTAGTTTCAGTTTGTCGAAGTTCTTTCCTCTGGCTTGCATCAGTAGGATGCCAACCGCTTAGGCCAGCTGGACAGAGACTTTAGGGGGAGGGGTGTCTCGACAAGGGGTTGCCGGTGAGGGTTCTTTCCTTTTTTTGAACTCTCCATAGATATTCCATAGCTAGCAAAGAAGAGATCATCCCACACCCAAACTTGGAAGTCCTCAACCTGCAAACGGAGTATGCAGCTCCACAAGTCCCGGTAATAAGTCTCTAAGGATCCCTGGATCAGGTTTTGCAGGAGGCCTTCTTGGTGACCCAAAACCTCAAAGCCGAAGCCTCAATCTTGAAGCCGCAAGTCGAGCAGGTCTTTTGCCAACAAGAAGGACAGCACACAAGGCGGGGCCCAGCTCAGAAAACCCTAAATCCTAAACTTTAGGGTTTAGGGTTTAGGAACCCTAAACTTTAGGGTTTAGGGTTTAGGAACCCTAAACTTGAGGGTTTAGGAATCCTAAACCCTAAACCCTAAATCGGTGGATCCCGCCCTTCTTGCGGCTTTTAGATCTTCAGCTGCTTTGCACACCAGCCCTATGGCCTGGCGGAGCCTAGGGTTTAGGGTTTAGGGGTTTGGGGTTCAGGGTTTAGGGTTCAGGGTTTAGGGTTTGGCACGAGTATAAGTATGCCCTTTTATTCCCCATGCAAGCACAGCACAATATACGCTCAAATACAGGGTCTACCTAATCCTTTTGCACATTTACTTGCAGAGGTCGTTTGAGCTACAGTTCGAGGTTGGAGCTTGGTTTCCCTAAACGGCTCTAACAAAAAGCCGGGGGGGGGGTCCATTTTGCGGACAGGTCCCCTGACAACGCGCACGAAAGATGGACTGGAATTGACTTTGCAACTGGCATTCCAATACAGGCCATGGGTTTAGGGGTTCCTAACTATCGCACAACTATGTCCCCAAGCTTACTTGAAGTACTTCCGAAGCCTGTAAGTGATGCAGCAAGTTATTCTGTATTTTGTACAGGACATCTGTAAGAAGGTAACGTTAACGTTGGAACGTCGACGACTGTCAGGCCTTCATAGTTAGAATGACTACGCCTCCTTTCTATTCAGGGTATGGGGTCTTGATGATTGGAGTTGTGTTCCGCGGTACATTAAAGCATGGTTGCACTGTGGAGTTTCAGGCGGAATGATACTGGGAGTTTTTCAAGCTTCTATGCGCGTGGTTCTCTAAATTAGGGTCGCTTTGGGGTTCCTGTTGATAAGGATGCCGTACTATTTCGGGGGCCTAAAAAGGGAGGAGGGCCTATTTTTTGCTTTTTTTTTGTACGGTTTCTCTGTTTTCCTAGGAAAACAGCATGTTCTTTACATTTTGGATGGATTCCGTGCCATTTCCTTAGGTTTCTCTAAGAAAACCTTTATTCCCTTCTTTTTCTTGAAGCGATGAACGAAACGCAGGAAGGAAGGAAGGAAGGAAGGAAGAAAGCAAGGAAACAAGGAAGGAAGGAAGGAAGCAAGGAAGCAGGAACGAAGGAAGGAAGGAAAGAAGGAAGGAAGGAAACAAGGAAACAAGGAAGAAGGAAGGAAGGAAGGAAGGAAAGAAGCAAGGAAGCAAGGAAGCAAGGAAGGAGGATCGAAGGAAGAAAGGGAGGCAACAACAACATGAACAACAAGAGCAGTAGCAACACCAATAACAAATAACAGCCGAAGGCATGCAACCACAACGACAACAACAACAGCAAGATCGACAACCAAAAACGACCACTATAACAACAGCAACGACAGCAACGACAACAACAACAGCAACAACAACGACACTACCAACAGCAAAATCAACAACAACAACAACACCAGCAGCAGCAGCAGCAGCATTAACAACAACAACAAGAAGAACAAGGTCACCACCACCGCAACAACAACCACAACAACGACAACGACAACGACAACAACGACAGCAGCAACAGCACCATCAACAACACCAACAACAACTACTACTACTACTACAAGGGGTTACATTAGCAACAGCACCAACACAACACGAACACCAGCACCAACACCAACACCAACAACAGCACCACCACCAACAACAGCAACAACAACAACAACACCAACAACACCAACAACACCACCAACAACAAGAACAAGAACAAGAACAAAAACAAGAATAACAATAACAATAACAAGAGCAACAACAACAATAACAAGAGCAACAACAACAACAGCAAGGATTACATTAGCAGCAGCAACAACAACAACAACAGCAACATCAACACCAGCACCAGCACCAACACCAACACCAACAACAACACCAACAACAACAATAGCATCAACATCAACAACAACCACCACCACTACTACTACTACTACTACTACTACGACAACAACAACAAGAACAACACGAAATCCGTCCAAAATGCGAAAATGTGAGGAAAGTCGGATTTTCCCGAGGAATAACCAAGGTAACGTATGTTTTCCTTGTGAAAACCTAAAGAATGCGGAAATGTCAGGAGAATCGGATTTTCCCGAGGAATAACCAAGGTAACGTATGTTTGCCTTTTGAAAACCTAAGGAAATGACACGGAAGCCGTAGGAAAATAGTGTTTTCCCTACGAAAAACCAAAAAAAAGTCTAAGGAAATGACACGGAATCCGTAGGAAAATAGTGTTTTCCCGAGGAAAAACCAAGCAAAACCTAAGGAAATGACAGAGAACCCGTATGAATATAGTGTTTTCCCTAGCAAAAACCAAGAAAACGGGCGAAAAACAAAACAAAAAAAAAATACCTTCAAAAAAACACGCCCAAAAGGGACCCTAATTTAGAGAACCACCACGTCCTACTGCTCGCTTGCGTTGCTCTTTGGTTGGTTCAGCTTTTTCCGACTCCTGGTGCTTCACGGTGCAGAGGGTTTCCAACATTGAGTAAGGCAACACAAAACGCCCTATGGCCTCTTAATCTTAAACGCCTTATGGAGCCCACGTCAAGGTATCCAGAACTGCGAAAGAACCATCACAAAGCCTTCGAAGCACTGGTATAAAGATCCGCTTGAGGAACCCTAAACCGTAAACCCGAAAACTCTAAAACCCTTACAGCCGTAATACCTCTACAGAGAGCCTTTGAAGGAACCCTGAACAAGAAAGCTTAGAGCTTAACCTAACTCCAAAACCCTAAATCCTACACCCAACCCTGCAAAACCCTAAGACCTTTATAGAGGCGCCCCTAAAAACAACGTCCGAAGGGAGCCGACAGCCCTGCACCCGTAAAGCAGCCCTTATAGATGCCCTGAAGCAAGCCCAAAACTCCACAAGGGAACCTCCTATGAATGAAAACCCCATGTGAACCCTTGCTCTTCAAAAGGGAGCAGCCCAGAGATTCCAACACCCTGTGACTAAGGAATACACTTAAAACCATAAAGCCGTATTGGGGTTCCTACCATAATTTAAGGGATGTTCCTTACGTCGGGGGTTATAGACTAGGTAGGCCTTTTGGATCTTTTATACTTTCCCTTATTAATTCTGTTTACGAATTATCTTTAAGAGGCTTTAAAGGGCCAACCAGTAGAGTTTCTGGGACCCAGAGAGCCCAATACTCCTGAATTAAGGAATATGCCTTAAATCATTAGGGGCCTCATATTCTGATAGAAGCTATATTCTTTAATTAAGGGGTATTGGGCTCTCTGGGTTCTTCGTAGACCCTAAACCCTAAAGCCTACACCCATTTATATGTGTAAGTAAGGGGTGTTGGGCTCGCTGGGGAGGATCGACAACCACAACCTCGGAAAGCTCTTCGCCTTGGCGCCCCTCGGCAGAAGCGATGGGCGAGCGACTCAACCCTAGGTTGAGCTCAGGATTCCTTTAAAGGGATTCTTAAAGGGATGTGCTAGGGGAGCAATGAGGGATGTATGGGTTTAGGTTTAGGGTTGCAGGTTTTGGGTTCTTTGAGGGCATTTTAGGTTTCGGGTTTATAAGTCTACGGTTTCAGGGCTTCGTATTTAGGGTGTGGGCTTCCGTTGGAAGGCTCCTCCAAGATGTGTAAGGATTACTACAACGGTTCGGGGCGTCGGGTTTCGTCCAGGGCTCCTTCCAGGGCCAGGAAGAAGGGGTCAGGATGGTCTGGGGTTTAGCGGTTTAGCTTGGAGGAATCTCTGACGTGCAATCAATTGCAGTCTCACAAACCTCGGGACACAGCGGTTTGCAAGGTTCGTGATGGCTGAACATAGGACCACAGTTATAGGTACGTTAGATCCACTTAAACACAGTTGTGAGCAGATTCGAGCATGCATGGCCGATATCTATCCATGACCCGCCTTAGGGTCCTACCTTTTGATGCCCTAAACCCAGATAGCATCGCCAGGTGCCGATTGTTCAACGACCTAAATCGTCCATGCCAATAAACAACATCCAGTCGAATCTCTACAGCATCCCAAGCAATCGTGCCAGTACGCACCAAAACCCTGCACCTCCAGACCCGCTAGATCCTGCAACTCTACTTAGGGCTCATGGGTAGTCATAAGTGGCGTCATAAGTCCCCGAATACGGGATATAAGTATGGTTCCCTTACCCTTGTTCCTTATCTACTTATCAATACCCTAAACCCTAATCCCTATAAATCCCGTAAAGGAACCCTACCTATAGTTCCCTTAGAACCCTACCCCACTGATCAAGACCCTAGACCCTAATCCCTAAACCTTACAACCCGATAGATCCCTTTAAAGGAACCCTACCTATAACCCTGAATCCTTGACATACCTTTGGTTAGTAGGGAATGAAGGAATGGGGTACAATTATAACTACTATTACTACCATTCTTCATTCCCTACTAACCAAAGGTAGGTTGAAGGAACCTCCAAGTAATCCAAAAGCTGCCACAGCTCCAAGAACGTGAAAGAGAAAAAGTGTTCTAAGATAGGGGCCTTAATAATTAGAATAGGGTTCCTTTAAGGGATACTATAAGGGGTACTAATTACAAGGGATGTAGGGAAGAAGGGGCCTTAATAATTAGAATAGGGTTTTGGGCCCCTTTATACTATAGTTGTAATATTGAGCCCCCCAAAATTGTATTGGTAATTATTTAGGCCCCTACAGTAAGATTCTCAGGAACCTGAACTATGAGCCGCTCTTTATTCAAAAAGCGAGTGGCCCGGCAGCGAGTTTTGTGGAAAGGGTTTCTGGCATGATTCGGGTTTAGGACTCTCAGGGTTTAGGGTTTCGGTTTAGGATTCAGATTTAGGGAAAAATTTAGGGTTTAGGGTTTCGGTTTAGGATTCAGATTCAGATTTAGGGAGAAATTTAGGGTTTAGGGTTTAGGGTTTCGGTTTAGGCTTCAGATTCAGATTTTGGGAGAAATTTAGGGTTTAAGGTTTAGGGTTTCGGTTTAGGATTCAGATTTGGGGTCTAAGAGGCAGCTGCTGACCTCCTATGTGAACTTCCCGAGACAGGCTGCCACTTGCTTGAGGACATCCCTAGGAGACCTTTGGAGACCGTTGAGGTTTCGGGTGCATAATAATTAACCATCACCGCCATACGGCTGATGGACAAAATCCTGCATGACCCATAATAAGGAATATACCATAATTCCCATAGTGTAGGGTCCTTAGGGTCATGCAGGATTTTGTCCATCAACCGTATCACCCGGTCTTATCAGCTGTCATCGTCAACCTTTTTCTCGACTGAGTCCTCGCTGCGACTTCTTTTTGATCGGCCTTGGATACCGCGATTGCCAATGCTTAGTCTTTGTAAGACCGAAAGACGACACGCACTCTCATTATGTTTGCTTAAGTCCTGCACTCGAAACTAGGCCCTAAGCCCTACACCTTAAACCCTGCCCGAGGAATTCACACTCGTAACAGCAGTGAGCAAAGGAGCCCGCAAAATAACAACTACAACCCAAGCCCTGCACCCTAAGCCCTAACCTAGAAGCCTTATTAATTACCTGGACTATGGTGGGGGCTCCTTTTTATAATTATAGTATAATATGCCCCAAAACCCTATTCTGATTATTAAGGCCCCTACGTTAAGTATTAAACCCTGCCCTAAGCTGAAGCCGGTCCGCTAGGAGATGTGCTGCTGAAAGCTGCAGCAGACTACGATGCTCCGCAGCAACGAATTCGCAACAAAGGAGGCCATACCTCGATGTATCGGTTTTTAAAAAACCTAAAAACCTATGGTGTTTTAAAAAACCTCTTTGTATCGGGTTTAGGGACCAAAAAACTTCGAGTTCAGGGTTTAGGTGTATGAACTTTCCTTGTTCAGAGGCATTTGGGTTTATACCACTCGGGACTCAGGGTTAGGGCTTCCTCAGAGGTACTTGGATATTTTTCAATTTTTTGGTTACTGTAACCCCTAAGCAGCAAAGCTTCTAGTTTCTGCAAGGGGGCAAGTTTCAGTAGAGATTGCGTTTTTCGGCTTTTCGGCAGAAGGCGCCCGATAGCTAAACCAGAACATGTCGTGGTAGGCCATACTTGGAAATTCTATGGGTAGTTTGCAGTAAGTTACAGATTAGGGTTTAGGGTAGTTTCTAAGTGGGGTTATACATAGGGTCATTATACTTACCATCCATATCAATTCGGGGACTGCATTATAACCCGACTTATAGCTACCCATGAAACTTCAAGTAGCAGTGTATCAGTGCATGCCAGCGTTATGAAATCAGACTACGTGCTTAAACTACCGCCAGACAGTAGATCCTGTGTAACGTACCCCCGTAGTGGTTTGCTACCTCCTTCAATTGAGGAATATGCCTTACCTGATCCAGTATTATGATTTAAGGTGTACTCCTGAATTAAACGATTTTGGATTCTTTGGGTAGTCTATCGTAGCTGGCATAAAGCTCTTTCGGGTCCACGTCAACAGTAAGCCTTTCGGGTTTTGGTTGGAGGATCTCGGGTGGAGGGCTGCCCAGAGTCTCCAAAACCCCTTAATTCAGGAATATACCTTAAACCATATTAGGATTCCTACCAGAATTTAAGGGATACTTGTTGGCTTTTGGGCATTAGGGCCTTGGGTTCAGGGTTTATGCGTGTGGTTATGAATTTGTTCTATTGGCTTAAGGGGCCTTTCGGGTTTAGGGCCTTAGGGCTTACATGTGAGGTTAGATTTTGGAGTCGAGCTCTTCGAAACCTTATGGTGCCAAGGTATTGGGAGGAGCGCGAGAAGATTGGCCTCGAGATGCAATCCTTGCTCAACAAGCGCCTGCAGGGGGTGCGCGCTCCAAGAGTTTCGGGGTTGTTAGGGTTTAGGGGTTAGGGGTTCAGGGTTTTGGAGTTTAGGGCTTCTCAAGATTATGAGCAGACTTTATTGGCGCTAACAAAGCCCTACCGGTAGCGGTTTCATCGCAAGAAAACTTAAAAAAGTAGGCGCTTTCGGCTACAGCTGCAGCCTCAAGGCGATTAGGGTATGCAGAGACAGGGCATGTGGTTTCTGGGCTTGGGCTTGGGCCCGGGTGTCTAAAGTAGGTTCGGTCATGTCCATTCCCAGTCCTCTACATCTCTTTCTTTCTCTCTCGCTCGCTCTCTCTCTCTCTCTCTCTAAACCTGTGATCCAAACCCACTCAACCTGAAACTGCCGCACAGTTTTCCCACTTGCAGTATATTCACGAGCAAAATGCAATCTGCAGCATACTGAACCCTGCGATTTCGCAAAATGTTCTACAGCGCCTGCACTCTCGTCGAAGATCCTAAACTCTCGGCCCTGAACACCGATCCCAAGTCGTTAAATTCTGCGATGCAGCGTTCCTGCATACTTGGTGCTTCATGGGTAGTTCCGGGTGGGGCTATAAGTAGGGTAACTATACATACGACCCATAATAAGGGGACTTCTCACCCCACTTATAACTACCCATGAACCTCCAAGCAGCAACTTCCCGAGCCTGGCCAGGTCTTTGCGCATTGTGACGGCCTGCAGATTCTGGTCATCGAGCTGCCCCAGGAGTACGAGGCATCCATTGTGAACACGCAGGCCGGAGAGGGCGGATGAGTGCGATCGCAGATACTCACCCGCTTGCATGCGCGAACATGTCATGTGTGTGCGTGTGTGTTTATTTACATAGAACGCCACGAGATGCGGGTTCGTTGCTATTGAAGCGGCGTCATTGGGTCAGTTGTTCGAGCTGCTGGCAATTACCAATATACAGGCTTGAATGATTGCCAAGATCATGCCTTAGTAGATTAGTAGGGTTCCTTTATATGGGGGTTATAAAATCCTCCAAAAGCTCCTTTCTGATTATGAATGAAGCACCCCATCGGCCAGGTTGCAAGGTGTCCGAAGCCGTGGTTCATTTAGACGTCACAAACACCAGTACTGCAGACATCATTTTGGTCTTTTGGAAACAACACAAGGCCAGCATGCAAGCAATATCAAGGAGCCCAATAATTAGCAATGGTATCCACGCGTTCTCCAATGGTATACCTCAGCCCGGCTATTCTAGTTATGAAGGCCCCTAAACCTACCAACAAACTTTGGATCCCTTGTAGCCCACCGCTGTTATGATTCGTAAGTTGCCTGTGGAGGTGACGGAGCAGATGCAAAAAACGAAGCAACTGGCCTGAGAGTTCAGAGCTCCGTGGGTGAAGGGTGTTCGAACAAAAAGGTGTTTAGAAGTTTAGGCCAGTATGGTTCAGGGCCCCAAAGGATCAAAGAGCTCCAGGCCGAGGTGGAAAAGGGTTTAGGATTTTAGGGTTAGGGTTGTAGGGTATAGGGTTTACGGATGGAAAGAGGCAAGTCCGGTGATTCAAAAAGCCGTCGTCAGCGAGTACGCTGACATTGGGCCTGCTCAGTTCTGTTTAGCGCTACTCGTTGGAGCAATTGGTATAAACCCTTGACCCCTCGAAGTGCCTTTGTTGTTCAGTGGTTACCTGTCGTGGCCATAGTAACCTCCAGTACTTGTAATTATAGTGTAATGGGCCCCAAAACGGACATGAAAGGATTTCAGTTTGAGAGCTGTTAGTAGAGTACGGTCGATCAGTTTAATAAGAAACGGGTGCTCCTTCCCCAGACTCTAGATATTTCTTATTCGGGTGTGCATGGCAATAAGAAATTTCCCACTGTCGAGGGTCCGGAAGTTGTACNACGACAGGGCAAAAGGGCTGACGTGGCTTGGGCTGGGGTTGAGGCTTCCAGGAAGTTTTATTTTGGGATTCTAAATTTCCCGGTGCCAGAGAGTATTGAACCCGCCCACATGTGGATCGAGGATCCGAGAGCAGGCGCAGGGCTCAGAAATTTTATTTTTCGATTCTAAATTTTCTGGGGCATTTTTGCTGGTGCTAAGGGTCTGGCTGGAGGCTTGGGCGGCTTGGGCTGGAAGGGTG
>BGNK01001237.1:40681-88596 GCA_003297005.1 Symbiodinium sp. clade A Y106 | reverse complement strand
TTGGGAATCTAGGTTTAAGAAAGCTGGGCCTAGCGAGGGTTTAATTTAAGAAATTTGGGCCTAGCGAGGGTCTAATTTCTTATTTGGAATGATTTCTTATTATATGCGTTGCCCGTAGTAGGAGCAGCAGTGGTAGACCCAGAAGTAAGGAATATTGCTTAAATGGTTTGGGGCTTCGGGTTCAGGGGTAGTGTATTTTTGTTGTTGTGGTTGTTGTTGCTGCCTTTGTTGTTGCTGCCTTTGCTGCTGCTGCTGCTGCTGCTACTGTTGCTTTGGCTGCCGCTGCCGCCCTAAATTCTAAATCCCTAAACCCTGAGCCCCTAAATCCTAAACCCTGAACCTACGGTCTGTCTGGAAGCAGCACTAGTTGATGTTGCGCAGTGCTGTTCACAGCTAGGCTGACAACTCCTTCGGAGTATCGTAGCACTAGGAGTAGGAGTAGTAATAGGAGTAGGAGTTGAAGTATTAGTGGTATTAGTAGTATTAGTAGTTGTAGTAGTGTTCGTGCATGGTCCGTGGTGACTGCGAGCAGGACATATCCAGAAGTTGTAGTTCCTAAACTAAACCCTTTGAACTTTGCGATTCCCGACACTTCGTGCACAAAAGCCAGAAGCAGCTGTCGTTCTGGATCCTGGTTGTATTTTAGGGTTTACCTTAACCCCACATAGGCTACCTTTTCAGGGCTTATACAAAAACATCATTATAAGGAACCCTAAAAAGGTAGGTTATTCAGGGTTAAGGTGGGGTTTCGCAAATTTGAGGGTTTAGGGTTAACGGTGTGATAGTGTGTGTCCTCTCACTTCCAGGCATGTCCCAAGCTCCTGGTTCAAAGCAAGGTTAACAATAACCTACCTTTTTCTGGACTTATATAAGGAAGTTACCCAGAGAGCCCAATACTCCTTAATTAAGGAATATACCTTAAATCATTCGGGGCTTCATATTATGATATAAGCTATATTCCTTATTTAAGGGGTATTGGGCTCTCTGGGTATATTGAGGAACTCTAAAAGGGTAGGTTTCTGAGGGGGCCCAGCTCTGCCGTTGCTATTTTGGGGTTCCTTATTTTAGCTATGGTATACTATACCACAAACCCTTTTCTAATTATTAAGACCCCTACATCCCTAAATCCCTTATAGTACCCTTAGTGTTTGCCCTGCTTCTTCTCAGGCAGAACGAGCAAGCAGCGAGCAGGATTGATGCAGACACGCAGGTCATGAAAGCCTCTTACACGAGGACCGGGGGAGTTCATAAAAGCTGGGTTTAGTGTCTCCTTTGAGGGATCTATAAGGCTATATGGGTTCTATAAAGTTTAAAGGGTTTAGGGTTTCGAGTTTCCGAAAATTAGGGGTACCTTATTTTGGGTCCTTATAATAAGGATCCTACTAAGTAGTCCTACTATTTAGAGTGCTAAATAATGGGTCCTTATTTTCGGAAAACCCCATGTGGGAGCATCAGTAATTGTGGCTGATCCGTCTTTTCGATCCGTTCAAATTTTATCCTTCGGTTCCTCTTCGGAGAAAGCCCCTGTAAACCCTGAGACCACGGTCAATACCTGAATCTGGGGTGACAGTAGCGCCGGTGACGATTCGGATTGCTCAGCAGCAGCATGCAGTACGAGCAGTCGTCGTCCTCGAAGCAGCAGTAGCAGCAGCGGTAGCTGTAGTAGCAGTAGCCGTAGTAGTAGCTGTAGTAGTAGCCGTAGTAGTAGTGGTAGTAGTAGTAGTAGCAGCAGCAGCAGCAACGCAAGCAGCGGCAGCAGCAGTCGCACGAGTGTAAGTCCCAGTAGCAATATCGCCGTTACTTTGTCGTTGGCGCTGTTGGTCTCATTGCCTTGCCTTTCGCAAGTGCAGGTAGATAAAGTATCGGCAGCGTATGCATGAACACAAGTGATTATTCCGTTTGCGGTCTTGTACAGTAAACCCCATAAAGTTGGAAACCGGGTTAAGGCCAAATAGTGCTGGGATTCCCTATACAGTACTCTTAGGGATTGAGGCTATTGGGTTTCCAACTTTTAGGCTTCTACTGTATTTCAAGCTTTCAGTTTTGAGGTTTCCGCAGTTTGAAGCTCTTGACTGGGGGTTGAACCATTGAAAGCTTTCGAGATTTCAAGTGCAGGGTTGTTGGCAGGGTTTAGGGTTTAGGGTTTAGGGTGTTGAACGCGTGGGATTTTGGCATCGTGGTTGCAGCTACGAGATTTGCATTGGCCTTCTCAATGGCATCTTGTGCACCGGGCGACGGTTCATAAACTTCTCCATTGTTAAACCCGAAACCAACCCTAAACCTTAAACCCTAAACCCTAACCCTAAACCCGAAACCCTAAACCCTAAACCCGAAACCCTAAACCCGAAACCCTAAACCCTAAACCCTAAACCGAGCAGCCAATGTCCTCAGCGAGAAACCCCCACAGGGAAGCCGGAAGTGCTGAAGACTCCCTGGCGCCTCGGGAACCGGGGATCTGCAGCCATGGCCACTGATGTTTGCAGCTAGAGTTCTGCTTATGGCGTAAGCATATTTTATATATATACTCCTTTTTGAAGCCAAACTAAAGCCAAAAAATGTACACAACTGGGATGTAGGTCTTAAGGTAGCTAAGTAACGCTTAAAGCCTAGTTTAAAACCAAGACGAGAAGAACCCGACACCCTCAAAGAACTTGCTTCACGGAATGCCTTTGTTGCAGTGGTGCACA
Source organism: Symbiodinium sp. clade A Y106 (assembly GCA_003297005.1). NCBI lineage: Eukaryota > Dinophyceae > Suessiales > Symbiodiniaceae > Symbiodinium > Symbiodinium sp. clade A. The sequence goes on along the minus strand of BGNK01001237.1, from coordinate 85,909 downwards.
AGGGAATGAGACCTAACCGCTACTACCCTATCTTCTGCAGGGCTGTCTGACAGCACAGGTTTTGGCAGTGTCGGTGGTCTAGGGTGTTTTGGGGTATATGCATCTAGGGCTGATGTAGGGCATTCAGCTGAAGTTTGTGGGCGGCCCATGGGATCTGTGCTTCTTGTCCTTCAGGCGATTTAGGTTTGAGGTCTTCAGAGCTTGAGAGCGTGCTCCTCGCAGGAATGTGACAGTCACCAAGAACGGCGCGGATGCGCAGTACACCCAGGCATCCGGGATGCGGACTTCTGGAAGCACCCCTCCAATACATCTGACTGGACACAAATCGTAAGCTCGAAGTACTCACAGACCACTAGAAGCAGCATTGCGATTGCCAGCGCTAAGCTGAATAATACAGAGATACGGAAGAGGTAGCTGCAAGTGCTGAAGTTTGACACCGGCACTGCACCAGTGGCCAGGTTTCGACATTATGGTTTAGGGGTAGGGGCGCATATGGCGAGGAGCCCTTAATTTAGCCATAGACCCAAGCCCTGAAGAAGTAGGAGCCTCAACTGATGGTTTGGGGTTCAAGTCCCACACGACCAGAGTAGGCCCAAAAAAGCTTGGAGTAGGAGCTTGTTCGGACTAGCAGCTAGCAAGGCATTGTAGACTCTCTTCATTTGAGTTTTTCAGATGGCTGTATTGGCTGCGCATGCCTCGTCTCAGGTTGCTCATGTGGGCCCAAGCCTTACGATCTTACATCGTAGCATCGTAAGGGTTCAGGTTGTGCCGTACCACGATGTGGACTCACACAGAAGGATTCACTTATAGGCAATGTGACTTCAGTTAGAAGATATACAAAATGGCACGAGATCTTGTTCAGCAACTTAGCCCATGACAGTCTTGATTTGGATTTTTGAGCGTTAGATTAGCTTTCAGCCAGTCAATCCTGATTCGGAGGATATCGGCGTCGCGAAAGCAGTCGCGCAGCAGCAGTTGCTCGAGGTGCCTGACTCTACCAAACCCCCTGCTGTTGGTCAAGTGCTTCGCCTTCTGCAACCATTCTCTGCATAAGTATGAGCCCAAGTCTTGACTTCGATCTTGGTTTTGAAGTTCCTTAAGTAATTTTGCTTGCAGTGATGCTACTGCCAAAAAACCCTTAACCCCGGAAGCCCTCAACCCGAAGTCATAACACCGAAGCCCCAAATCCCAGAGCCTACACCCTCTCTAGCCAGGCGCGAGGCAAGAAACCCAAAACCGCGATCCTACTAGAAAGGTGTGAATGGGTAGTATTAGTGTGCATATCCTCTTATGGTGCATTTATTCATAGTTATACTAGGACCAGATACCCCCTCGAAGCTGGTATGAAGAATGAATATATAAGGCTCCTCTATTGTGCGGCTGGGGTGTTTGCTTGGCCCTTGTTTCCGCACATCCTACCAGCCCAACAACCCAGAGTGTTAATGCTGCAGTTGAATGTTTGTTTATGGAGCTAAGGAGATAAGACCAGGTACAGGATGCACAATAGGATTTAGGGCTTGAGGGCTTCTGGTAATTGCGGGAGTTTAGGTTTTAAATCTTCGCGCTTCTCTCCTAAGCTGACCGCTGAAGCCTGAGCTATAGCAGCGTAAACCCTTACGGCGCGCTACAAAAGGAACCCTAGGGGCGAGAATTGCTACTTATTCCGACTCTTTCACTACCTGAATCCTCAAGATCCACAAACCTTGGCGAATGAAGCCGGGAAGCTGCTGTGATGTAGGAGCCTCTATACGTAGGAGTGAAATACTGGAATAATTACCTTGTGGTCCGTACCTGAGTATGCTACATTATAAGTTGCAGCCCCAAAACATTGGGCTATTTTTCAGACCAATCCCCTTTTTAAGAACCCTTTAAAGGCCTTGCAAATCCTATTTCTAATCATTCCTAAACCCTAAACCCATACTCATTACGGCCCCTGTACTAACTAGTACCTTCAAAGCTCCTCCTTCCGCCAGTTGTGTTGGAGGTCGAAGCAGCAGCCTTGGCGAAGGTGCTAGGGAACTTTAGGGGCTTGCGAGGATAGTTCCGAGCTTTAATGTATAGCACGTCATCAACGGGTCCTTCGAAGCTGATGATGTTTAGGGTTTAGGGGTTTAGGGTTTCAGATTATGATTTACGCTATATTCCTTCATTGAACTCATATAACCCCAATCGTAAGCTCTCTGAACGTCCCTCGATCCTGCAAGGCAGCGGCTGTGATCTTACAATCCGTTGAGCTGTGAGGTTTTACATAGGTGGTTCTCTACATTGGCGTCCCTTCTCAGAAACCCCAAAAGAAGGCGGCACCCTGAAGAGGCATGATTGATATCAGGGCATATTCCTTTCTTGAAGGGTCTCGGGCTCTCTAGTCGCAAAAACCGAAGATGGTGAAGAGTGCATTACTCGCAACACCATCGCCACCATTATTGTTACTATTGTGGTTGGTATTCTGAACCATGTCTGTCACTCTTACAACTATCGAGAGTACTATCATGACTGTCATCACTGCTACTATGGTTAATGTTGTTGGTTTTAACTACTGGTCTTGTCATTAATAGGAGTAGCAGCGGCAGCCCCTAAACCCTAAACCGTGAAACCACGCACTGCCGCTAAGGGTCCAAGTATCGAATAATCATTTACCCTCCCAAATACAAACCTACTAAACTACTATCCTAAACCCTAGCACCCAATTATTATGTCCTTTGGAGCCTTAGACCTTAAAGCCTAAACCCAACAACAAGTAAGCCAGATAATGCTTCGCCGAACCAGTATTGCTGCAGACCTTGCCAGTGTCCGAGAGTGAGTGTCAAAAAAAGCCCAACCTGAAACTCTGAACCCCCTAAGCCCTAAACCTTAAACCCTAAACCCCTTAAACCCTAAACCCAACAACGCCCTCCTGGCAGGTGAAGCAGGATCTGGGCCTCACGGCGGAACAGAGCCTTGGGCAGATAATCCTGCGGTCCAGGGCTTTTCAAAGCTAACGGTTGAGGATTTATGGTTTCAGGGTTTGGGGTATCAGGGGTTGGGGTTTCAGGGTTTTAGCGTTTGGGGGTTTAGGGTTTAGGGTATAAGGCTAAGGATCTGCGGCTAATAGAAGCCTGCATAGCTCACAACATAAATACTAATCCAGACAAACCCATTATGTATAAATAAGGTCTTCAAAGACAAAAGGACCGACATATTCATGGTTTAATGCAGGGTTTTGGGATATGCTATTCTATAGTGTATTACTACATTGGGCGACTATGATAAGGGAATGCTGTTACTAATGCTTCCGGCCTCTAGCCTATACTATGGCTGTAGGCGTTTGTAACCGTTTTTTGTCGGAAGGCTTTGGCACGTTAAGGCTCAAGTCTTCAAGGCTTGCGAGCTTTGTGCTTAGGCTAACTGCGACAAAGGTCAATATTAATAATATGGAAATCCAATAGAACCCCTACAGAACCTTGTGGGACCCGTACAGAGTGAAAACCCTGTTAAAAATAGGTTCAAGGTGTAGGGTTTAGGGAAGCTCTACACAACCCCTAAATCCCGAAATGGACCGGCATGTGGGCGGGGCCATCCTTTGGAGTAATATGATGGCGAGGAGTGCAGCTTGCTCCGCATCAACTGCATCTCGTTCGGGTGCCAACTGCTAGGCAGTCGGGAGCTAGCTCACCGCATGGACCGGTAGACAAGACTCCCGACACTACCGTCCAAGCTGGACGACCTTGTTGGGATGGATGACCTTCTAGGGCCGGCGCCTTGAAGCTGGGCGGTGTTGCTGCAGTGCTACACCTTGAATGTATGTGATCCCGCAACTGTTGCAGCACTGTTTTGAGACAGATCTCATCGATCTCGCTGTCAGACGTGCAGCTGAGCCCACAAGGAAACACATACCGTTTTGGCTTCAGGTGCAGTAGAGCTATACGGTTGTAACTTTGGATATCTATCTTATGATATATTGCCCTGTATTTTACTTGATGCTCTGCTGCAAAAACCTTTTCGGGGCCGGGGGGCAGAGGGCCTTTTTTAGGGCAGTTGCGGGATCCAGGGATTGAAGCCGTGTGTTGTAACATGTTATAACCCGAAACCTAATCGAACCCAAAAACAAGCAAGTTGAACAATCCTCCCAAACCCTAACACCCAAACACTAAACTTCACTAAGCCCTGCCTTACATGTTCCAATAACCGAGCAACCCTGACAGAACCCTTACAAGGAACCCACCAGGACTGTGGCATACCAGGAGTACATCGCCTACCACAACCTGGACAATGCATCCTTCTTGCCACCGGCTCAGCTTTGGGCTTTGGAGTTCAGGACTCAAAGTTTAGGGTTTAGGGCTCAAAGTTCAGCAGGGTCTACGATTTAGGGCCTGGAAATTGCGGTTTAGGGCGTGGGATTTGAGGGTTTAGGGCTTGAGGTTTTGAGGTTTCGGGTTTTGTCCTAGACTCCAACCAAACCAAAAAATAGCCCATGCCTGAACAGCAGCCTTCAGTGTTTTTGTTTAGGGGTCTCTGGTACAGCTCTTAGTGTAAATGCCCCCAAACCGGTAGTCCAATCCTTTGTGCAACCCGACACGCCCGCGCCCCTAAACCCTCAAGCCCTGTAGCGCTAAACTTTCAAGCCCTACTAGCTACTAGCGACCTAAATCAAGAGCCTCCCTGACCATGCTGCCTCAGGGTGGGTGCTGCAAGGATTTTTGCATGCTGTCTCGCTCGCTCTGCGTCGGCATCCTGCGCGCGTTGAGCGTGAGCGGCTCGTGCGGCTCGTGCGAGGCAGCACGCAAACATCCATGCAGCATGCAACTCGAGACGGCACGGTTAGGGCGACTCTTGACTAAAGAGCCCCAACACGCCCTAATGAAGCACTAGATATACACGATGATCATTTGCAATCCTTATACAATCAAACGATAATCTGCGTGACCCCATTCTAGACCTTAAGGGCCCTATCCTGGAGCCCTGAACCCGAAAGAGCTAGAAGCCAGATAGATCGGTTTAGGCTTTAGTCTTCCAGCGACTCTGCAGACTTAATGAAGCGATACGCCGCAAATCGCAGTAAGATTATCATTGACATCAGGGGCTATAAGAGCCTCATAGTCTGCTCTAAGGAGGCATGTTCCTTAAGGGAACTCCTCCAAGGAGCCCTCAAAAGGGAACCTAACAGGCGCCTTAAATAAACGAAAACCCTTAAAGGAGCCCTTGAAGGAACCCTGAAGGCTTCTTTCGTTTGAGGGTACTATAAAGGCTCCTGTAAAAGGGTCCTGTAGGGTTCCGTAATAGGGTCCCCTTTAGGGGTACTATAGGGTTTCTAGAATAGGGTCCCCTTCACGGAACCCCTAGAGGTGGTGGAGTCTTCGAAGTTCGCAGGTTCGGCCTCGGAAATGCACTGGTCACGGTGCCGACTATAAACTGACAGGCGTATGGGACAGGGTTCCTTTGAAGGAACGATGGGGGTTCACGGTTTAGGGTTTAGGGGTTCCTATAAGGCACTATATGTAGTGGTTTCGGGGTCCAGCCGATGGTCAGTTGATTGGCGTTAAGGATTCAGGGGCAACAAAAGCCGACAATTAACAGTGAATCCTGGACACCCCAAGAACCGGGCATAAGGTTCAAAAGGCCTTCAGGAGTTTGGGGTTTACGGCTTGGAGTTGAAGAAGGGTTCCTTCTTATGCGGCTCTTAACAGGGATATTTTTGATGAGGTAGTGGGAAGCCCGACCACGGGTGTTTTAGGGTTTAGGGTCTATGGTGACGGTAAAGCTTAGGGTTTGGGATTCTGAGTGTGCTTGAAAGGGTGTCTGCATGCTCAAGAAGGTCAAACTCCATGAGCCCACGGCTTCGCTTTGAAGGAACATGAGTTGGCGGAATAGGTTGAATAGGACTTGTTCGCTGCGTAAACTTCCAAAGGTCGGGTCCAGGCTTTTTGTCACTCTCGGGCGTTCGGTTGGCAGCTTCGTCACCACGTTTGATTGGTGCTTCTGATGTGTTGAGTTTATCGTTTTTGAGCACAAGTATCGGTTAAGCCTCTTGCGGCAAGTCGAACTCGTAATAGCTCGCCTTAGCGTCATTCTCGGAGTATGAGACGTCACGGCATCAGCATGGATCCTCAACCGCGAAACCCCTAAGACCCACCCTGGGGTTTAGGCTTTTGAAATTTTTGGCTTAGAGCAAAAGATCGAAAAAGATCCATTTCGACTCCGCTCAATCCGTAGGAGCCATCCTCTCGTGCACGGCCGTGCTCGTTTCTTGGATACGCGATGTGACAGTAAAAAGCTGCTTATGCTTGCTGTGTTGCCCAAGGGCTTGAAGATTGCCCACATCGGTTAACATCATCAGCTACATATGGGTGGTTGCCAAAATTGTGGTCCCTTTTTTGGGTCCTTATCATCATACGGCACCTAATATTTAGGGTACCCAAAACGGGACCATAATTTTGACAACCACCCATATCCAGAAGAACGGCCTCTGCTCAGAGGCAAGCAGTGCAAATCATTGCAGCAACAACAACAGCGGCAGTAAAACCGCATGGAGGTAATTCCTAGGTAGTATTAGGGCGACCCCTTGAAGGGGACCCTGACCCTAACCCTAACTCCTACGGCTGATGGACAAAATCCTGCATTACCCATTACAAGGAATATACCATAATTCCCATAGTTTAGGGTCCTTAGGGTCATGCAGGATTTTGTCCATCAGCCGTAGTGATGAGTACGAGGCTGCTACGAACAAGACCGAGCTGAAGTTTCTCTTGTACCAACCCAAGGCTCCAACAAAGCAGGCACAAAACACTGTTCCACGATCCTCCTTATCGAGATCCCAGTACCCACTTGTATATCTATGCAGGAATAGACCGTAAATCAAGCACAGAATCCGTCAAGAGTTTGAGGATTACACAGACCCTATCATGGAACAACAAGCACGATCGGATCGCTGCAATCAGCAGTCTTATCATGAAGAGTAACGTATGGTTCTTCATACGGTTACTGTCATGCTTGAAAAGTATCACAGTTAATAATTTTCGCCATTCCCATTCTCACTTATTCGTTACCTGTTTTATTGTTATTGTTGTTACCATCACTATTTCTAATCGCTTTCTCACTATCTTTATTACTACCTTTAAAAACCCTGTAGCACCTCGGCCCTAGTTTAGAGAATGAACCCACCAACCCTGCTAAACGCAAACCCACCCGAATTAAGCCGTAAATCCTACAACCCTAAACCCCTAAAGCCCGAAGCTCTAATACCCAGACCCTTGTTCGGAAAAGCAGCCTACATACATCACCACCAACCCTGCTAAAAGCTCCCTAAAGCCCCCAGCTCATTCCAAAACCGAGAAAACCCTCTGGAGACCTCAGCAAAAATAAGCGAAAAAACAGAGTTCCGCAGCCCCTCGCAGCTCTCGGAAGCCACCGGCCTGCGCATTTGTGCCGCACGGAATCCATGTCTGGCTCCGAACAGCTGAAGGAGCTCACATGAGGTTGAGGTTTACGGTGGATCAGGGGGCTTGCTGGGCTTATCATAGTTAGTCATAGTTATAGGCATTATAGGGTTTAAGGATGTCGAAGGGGGATTTCTTCGGGTTTTGTTTTGTTTTTGTCCAGGGTTCTTGTGGAGCTTTGATGATGAGGTGTCGGGCTTCAGAGTTTGCAGGTTCAGCGTTCAGGGTTTAGGGTTTAGGGTTGAGGATGGCAGTGAGGAGTAGGATGTCACCTTTAACTGGGTAGGTGTCAGCAGCTTCGGCGGATGGCGGCTTTTGCCGTCTGCCTGAGATTTCTCTTCTACCGCTTTTCGCGGCCATTGGCCTTCAAGTAGTACCTGAATACTTCGTAGTACTACGTATGCCGTAGTGCTCCTTCTTCTTATTATCAGTGTACTGCAACATGGGAGTTTCCGAAAATCAGGGGTACCTTATTTTGGGGTCCTTATAATTAGGATCCTACTATTTAAGGTACTATATTAGGGTCTCCTATTTTCGGAAACTCCCATATATCCAAAGTCCAGCTCTACTCACTCAGGCCCCGGTACTACAACGAACGTCCACCGTCTTATAAGAGAGGAGCCCAGTCTCTGCCGTATGATAGGGGTCCCAAGAATCAAGAACAATTATAGTAGAACCCAGAAAGTTGGAACATGGCTTTAGGAGGATTCGTGCTAGGATCCCTTATACTTTACCTTAAGGGTATGAGGACAACTATGTTCCAACTTTCTGGCTTCTACTGNATAGTAGAACCCAGAAAGTTGGAACATGGCTTTAGGAGGATTCGTGCTAGGATCCCTTATACTTTACCTTAAGGGTATGAGGACAACTATGTTCCAACTTTCTGGCTTCTACTGTAATATGCCCTTAGAGTCCCTATACAAATCTCCCTATATTATGACTCACACGCACGCAGGCCGTAGCCAAGCAGCTTCAGCACAGATCGGCACTGCAGGAATCAACCGCCGAAAGTTTTAGGGCTTAGGCTCAAAGCTAAAACCCGAAGACCAGGACATATTCCAGAGGTGGGACCGCGATGGCAGCGGGGATATCTCCGTGAGCGAGCTGATCCGGGTACTTACGAAGCTGATGCTTGGCTGAATTGCACCAAGTCACTATGTGAGCGCCAGCTTCGGTTTAAGTAACGTGCAAGGGCTGAGATACTGAGTTGCAACCGGACATCCCGTCCCCATAGACCGGCACCCATATTAAGACTAGGCAGCATGCCAGCGCATCCTGCTCCAGACCCTATAGGCCTCGAAAAACCTCAGCTGCTGACAGCTTTCATGAGCGACGGCTGACTGATGCGTACCGTGGGGCACATAATGAGGAATCCCAAAATGTTGTGGACATTTTTTCAGGCCCCTAAAAAAGCATCCTGCTGGCCCGCAAATTTTTTGGGTTTCGATGGTTTCGAGTAACATCCGAAACCTTAAAACTTTTTTATATCTTTGTCTATATGGGTGGTTGTCTGGTCCGTTTTTGGGTACCCTAAGTATTAGGTGCCGTACTATATTAGGGAACCCTAAACCCCTAAACCCTAAACCCTAAACCCCTAAACCCCTAAACCCCTAAACCCTAAACCCCTAAACCCTAAACCCTAAACCTCCTGAGCCAGGAATCCGCAGTTCGACAAAGCCGGCTGCGAAAAGATGCTGCTTTGGCAAAATTGGGACTCGGGGTTCTTGGCTAGGCTTTAGAGTTCAGGGTTTAGGGCTTAGGGTTTAGGGCCTTAGGGCTTTGGGGTTTAGACTTTAGAGTTTAGGGTTCAGGGTTTAGGGCTTAGGGTTTAGGGTCAGGGCCTTACTGCTTTGGGGTTGGGGTTTCGGGGGGGTTGAGAGTTTAGGGTTCAGGGCTTTGGGGTTGCGGTGTAGGGTTCAGCGTTTAGGCTTTAGTTAGAGTTTAGGGTTCAGGGCTTAGGGGTTGGGGTTTAGAGTTTAGGATTCAGGGTTAAGGGCTTAAGGGTTTGGGTTTGGGCTTTTGGGTTTAGCGTTTCGGGTTTGGTTTGGCCTGAAGACGCCTATAAAGCCAAATAAGCTAGCCAGGTATTCCGACAGCCCAAACCACGGAACCCATCACCCTACCAAGCCGCACAACCAATGCCCAAAATCCCGAGAGCCTTCTCACTGATGTGCTTTACAGTAGAAGCCAGAAAGTTGGAACATCATTCTCCTCATGCCCTTAAGGTAAAGTATAAGGGATCCTAGCACCAATCCTCCTGAACCCATGTTCCAACTTTCTGGGGTTCACTGTAGGTTCAGCCTAATGGACGTGAACAAGGATGGCTCAGTGCAGTACGAGGAGTTCATCGATGCTTGGCTTCGTACGTTAGAAGAACTTGGAGGGGTGATCCATGATCTTGTGTAGGATGAGTGGCACATCGTGTTCCGAAAGGGCGGAGAGACAGACAGAGCACGACAGACTCTAAGCCAACCTTAAATCCCAAAACCCGAACTCTCAGACTTTTGGGATGTACTCATGGTGTTTTGGAAATGTCGGGCAAGCATATTAAGTAGAATTCATAGGATGCGGAGAAGAGAATCGCCCTTCTCGAGTTCTCCTACATGCTCGCACAAGTCAACATGCAACATTACATGTTACATATATATATATGTTCAGAATGCGTGTGCGTTTGCACACGTTTCTATATGTAGAGAACCTGGTGCTTCTTCTCGGCAGCTTGTCAGACAACATGTTCTATGGTTGTATACTGGTTGTCCCATGACTTTATGAAACTCCCATTTGTTTGAGTTTTGCTCGGTGCTTACCTAGCAAGTCAAAACTCCCCGAAGACTGCGGAAGTTAGTCTCTGCTGTTGCAATCCCAGAACTGGCTCACATCAAGCGATGGTGGCTTCTCTGGTGTGAAGGCACCCAGCGGCAACCAACGGTTCAACGTTTCGGGGTGGTATTTTCTGATGTCAGCCTCTAGAGATAACAGAGTTCAGCATACTGTAACTTTAGTGCTGTATGATATAGTATAGTATAGTACAATATCGTATAGTTCTTAATATGCAGAGTATAGTATAGTGGAATAGAAAAGCATTGGGTTGAGACTTCCAGGAGGGCTGTTGGTTTGGTATAGGGTTTAGGATTTATATTCCCGTCGCAGTATCGAGCATGCTCACCTGTCGGAGAGAAGGTCCCTGTAGACAGCACGGTGCACGCAGATACTGACATGAATCACGGAACAAGCGGAAGCTGAAATCCTGAAGCCCCGCCCCGCAAAGACCGATTAGGCCTCAAGTAGACCCCTAATTATTTTCTGAACCCCTTGTCCTTATTCTAGCCCTTGGCCACCCAAGCCGTGATCCCTTCACCCGGGGCCCTTAAGCGTTAAGCAGGTAAAAGCTTTTGATTGACCTGTGTATATAATTTCTGCGGTCGGTGGCATACTTGTGCCCCCCATGGGAAATACTGCATGTTTTTTCATCATTAGAGAATAACTCACAGGGATGTCATTGTTCATCGGCCCTGATTGACGTGCTTCGTGTTGGTTATGTCTGAGTAGTGCAGCCCTCTTGCTCAACTCTACTATACATTAGTTGAAAATATCGCAGAGCTCGCTTTCGAAATCTTAATTTGAAGCTTCCTCGTGCCAGGCTGGCATCATGCTGGACCAGAAGCGCCAGGAGTCGCGGGTTGTGGGGAAACAACAACAGCAACAAGCAGGTGAAAGACAGAACGACGAGGACGAGGGAGAGGATGACGACGACGGCAAGAGCAACAAAACGATGAGGAAGATGAAGTCGTTCTACTGCTGCTGCTTCTTCTGCGCCGACGACGGCTAGTACTACTGGTACTGCTTCTCCTGCCCATGCTGCTACTGCTATCCGCCCGCCGGTTTGTTTTGTATGTCGACGTCTGCACGTACGTGCATCTGTCTTCGAATGGTGTCTCACAGTGTGCATGCATGCGTGGTCCTTGCATATGTACCCCCGCATGGCTGCATGTGTGAACGTGCGCACGTGTATATCTCTGTCTAGTGCATATCTGTCAAAAACTGTACATGTATGTATACAGACATATATACATACATACATACATACATATATATACATACATATACATACACATATACATATAAATATGCATTTACATATATATATATATATACATGTATATACATATATATATATATATATTTATTTATTTATTTATGTGTGTGTATGTGTGTATATATATATATATATATATGTTTGTGTATATGACCATAGAACTTATACAACTATGGAACCCTTTAGCCTAGTAAACAGAAGCCTTCATAGAACCTCTAAGATTCCCATAAAATCCATATAGAACCATGTATGGATCCCCTTACATACAAAACGTTTTCTTAAGCCACATATAAAACCCCGTATAGAGCCCCTTGCATATCGAATCACTAGATAGAGCCTCTTACATGTAGAACCCGAACCCTGTAGAGATCCCCTGTTATATCGAATCTTTATGGACTCTAAACCCTACATTCTTTACCCAAAACCCTGAACCCTGACCACTAAACCCTGAACCCTACAAGCCTTAAACCAGTTTCAAAAAATAAACCCTGGACCCTATAAACCCTAAACCCTGAACCCTAAACCCTGAACCGTAAACCCTGAACCCTAAACCCTGAACCCTATAAACTCTAAACCCTGAAACCCCCATCGCCTGGCAGGACAAGTCCGAAGCAACCGCTGCGAGGAAGGCAAAGCTCCGGGCCAAGTACGCCAAGTGCCGTGGCTTGGGTTTAGGGAGTTTAGGGGGTTAGGGTTTAGGGGTTGAGGGTTTAGGGGTTAGTCACAGGAAGGGTTTAGGGGTTTAGAGGCTTTGGGCATTGGGGTTTAGGGCTTAGGGTTTAGGGGTTTAAGGGCTTAGGTTGGGTTGAGGCTTTAGGGCTTAGTCACAGTTCTGGGTTTAGGGGTTTAGGGTTTGGGGCTCAGGGGCTTTGAGATTAGGGGTTTTAGGGGTTTCGGTGTTTGTAGGAAAGTAGATGCCTTGTTTTGTCTAGTTCAGTGTTAGGGTAGTTGTGTCACCCCGTAGCCCTTTTTGGCTTAAGCAGAGCAAGGCGTGTGAGCCTAAAAGTCCGCTGCATGGTAGCGGAGCGCTGGAAAATAATCCACCAGCTTAGGCTCAGAGCCGCATCGGCTCGGGCCAGGGCTAGGTGGGTTCGCCTTTTGAGGCACTTCTGGAGGCTGAGGAGGCTCCAAAGACTTTGGGCCACCATCGGCCAATACCTGCAGGGCCGGTCGGGGCGCGTGCTTCACCGCTTGAGCAAGTTCTATAAGAACAAGTGATGGCCTCTCCAGGTGGAAGCCCGCAGTCTGCTGGGTCACCGGGACCCACGGCAGAGATGATATTTGGCCAGATCCTACAGCAGATGCAGGCTGGGATGAGCCAGATGAGCCAGGAGTCGAACCGGAGGTTCGAGCTGCTGGAGGCAGCTCTACAAGAGCAGGTGACCACTGAAAGGGTGACTGCAGAAGCTCAGGTTCGAGCCTTCGAGGCAATGACAAAGAAATCCAATGTGGTGGACATCAAGGGCGTTGGGAAGCCCGAGCTCCTTAAGGGGTCAAACGAGGATGCGAGAAAAGTGTGGAAGACCTGGAGCTACAAGTTTGAGAGCTGGTTCAGCTCCCAGTTTCCGGCCAAGGGCCAGGAGTGCCTGGACTGGGCACGGAACAAAGGTGATGAGACGATCCAGGAGCCCACCCTCACGGAGTACGTGAACAAGGTTCCGGAGGCCATGGGTGTGGATCGTCAGCTGCACGTGGCGCTCATCTCGCTCACGAGTGAGATGCCGTACACCGTTGTGTTCAATGCTCGCAAGCGCTGCGGGCTGGACGCGTGGCGGCGGCTTGCCATGTGTACGAACCGCACAATGCTCGGTCCAACATGCGCCTCTTGCGGCGCATCTTGGTGCAGCCCCGTTCCACTTTGGAGCAGCTGCGCGCCTCCATCGACCGGTGGGAGGCAGACCTTGCTGAATACATTCAGCGAGGAAACAAAGATCTCGAAGACGCGCAGAAGGTTACAATCCTTCTGAGTATGGTGCCCGAGGCTTTGGAGGACCACCTCGAGATGAACATCGCGCGGCTGGACACGTATGCGAAGGCCCGCGCTGAGGTGATCTCGTATACCGAGCAGAAGGCGGCCAAGGTGGACGATGGAGGTGCTGCGCCAATGGAGCTGGACGCCTTCAAAGGGAAAGGCGGAAAAGGAAAAGGCGGCCGGGGCAGCAGCAGCAGCGGCGGTGGCGCCAAAGGTCAGCGAAACGCTGACAAGGACGTGGTGTGCCACCTGTGCCAGAAGAAGGGCCACCGCAAAAGCAACTGCTGGTACGCCAAGGAAAACGGTGGCACTGGAAAGCCACCGGCGCCTAAGGAACCCAAGGGCGGCAAGAAGCCCAAGGGCAAAGGAGGAAAGGACAAGAAGGGCAAGCCCGGAAAGGGTAAGGCCCACTCCTTTGAAGGAGAAGGCGCTTACGGCCAAGAATGGCCAGAGGAGGAAGAAGAGGCCGAAGAGCCGAAGCGAGCTGGAAGCTGATCCTCGTCACGCCGATATCATCCTGAGGGAAGTCGGTTGTGAGGGGACCAAAGTCACAACAGCTTTGGTGAAAGAGAGGATAGAGCAGGTCGAGGAGGCCGAGCCTTTATCTTCTGAAGATGCATCGTGGTACCGCTCGGTGAGCATGAGGTTGGCTTATTTGTCCCAAGATCGGCCCGGTCTCCAGGTGCTTGCTAAAGAGCTTGCCAAAGGACTGAAGAGTCCCACCACGGCGCATCTCATGATGCTCAAGCGTGGAGCACGCTATCTTCGTAGCAGCCCACGCCTCGTGCACCTGTTTCCATACCAAGCGTGTATCCCTAGGATTACGCTGTGGGTAGATGCTGATCATGCTGGTTGCTTGCGCTCCCGCAAGTCTACGACAGGCTATTGCATTCGGCTTGGAAACTCTACCATCAAGGCAGGATGCAAGAGTCAAGCTGTGATTGCTTTAAGCAGCGGGGAAGCCGAGTACTATGGATTAGTTTCTGGATCTTGCAACGCTCTTGGCGAGCAGTCCACCCTCAAGGACTGGGGAATCCTTCTCCCTATCCAAGCTTGGATGGACGCAAGTACTGGACTATCCATTGGCTCCCGCCATGGCCTGGGACGAGTCAAGCACATCGATACAGTATTCTGATGGGCGCAGGAAGTGGTAGCATCGGGGAGGATTCTGCTGGGAAAGAAGCATACAGACGAGATGCTTGCAGATCTTCTCACGAAGCCTCTGGAGAGAGCCCGGATCCAGATGCTTCTAGCCGGAATGAATTACCATTACACTGAGGGCAGACACCACCTGGCATTGAACGCCTGAAGGGCTTGAGCGGCTACATCCTGGTAGCGTTTTCCTAGCTCGGGCAGCCTAACGGTTGCTACGCGTTGCATGCCGCCCTCGGGAGGCGTGTAGGAAAGTAGATGCCTTGTTTTGTCTAGTTCAGTGTTAGGGTAGTTGTGTCACCCCGTAGCCCTTTTTGGCTTAAGCAGAGCAAGGCGTGTGAGCCTAAAAGTCCGCTGCAGTGTCAGTCGCAGTTAGAGGTGTAGGGGTTTAGGGGCTTGGTTTACGGCTTAGGGGCTTAGGGGCTTTGGGTTCAAGGGTTTAGGGTCGGAGGGGCCGGCATAGCTGTGACAGTTAGGGGTGTAGGGAGTGTAGGGGTTTAGCGTTGACGGGCTCCATGTGGGGTTTGACTAGGGGTATTTGGAAGTCTATTCGGCCTGTTTAGAGCTTTATGGGTTTTGGGGGTTCTGTGTTGGTTAGTAGAGTGTTTCAGGGGCTTTATGGGGATGAGGCTTTTGGGGGCTACTGACGGAGGTGTCGGGATTGAGGGACGATAGGGCAACAAGCAAGGGAAGCACCCATAACCTGCCTTGTTTTTCCAATAGCCGCCATTCTAAACACCATCCTATATAAAAGTTAAACCGCGCAAAACCCTAAAACCCTTATAGAACCCCTTTGAGCCCTAAGACATGGCTTCCAGAGCAAGGTAGGATCCCGAAAGATCGTATAGCCGCCAGACCTTGCGATGGATAGCCCTTCGGGGTTCCTTTCAAGTTTACTTAGGTAGCCAATGGTAGAACGTTAAACTTTCTGCCTGTACATATTCGGTTTATCTTGGAAAGTTTAAATTTTGGGGGGTCTTGTTATTGAAGAAAGTTTAGGGTTCAGAATTCTGCGTAAGTTTAAGATTCAGGGCTCCTTTAATTTAGGGTTTAGGGCTAAGGGTTGCTTTAAGGTTTGTCGCTTTTGGGTTTCGGCTTCCTTTCAGGGCCTTGGGTTTTAGGTCTAGGGTTCAGGGTTTAGGGTTTCTGCTTTCGGCTAAGAGTTGCTAAAGGACCTCCTGTCAGGCTTCCTTTAAGCGTTCGTTTTCCTTTCAGAGTCCCGTCCAAGCACCATTCAAAGCACCGACAAGCTTTCAATGCAAAGACCCTCAACTACAAGCCCTAGACCCCCCCCACTGGGTGGGCCCAAACATCCTGAACCCCAAACCTATGTACAATGGAGTAACATGTTGTCCTCCTAGGGTATTGGACAAGTGAGATGAACCCCTCACCCCAAACCCTAGACCTTGTAGAACCCTCCATGCTTCCATAGACGGGTTCAGGTTGGATAAGAACGGCGATGGCAAGCTGCTTGCTTTGCCAATAGGGCTCGCAGGGTTTTGGGGTTCGGGGTTTGGGATTTGGGTGGGATTAGGGTCTAGGATTTGGCGTAGGATGCTTTGGATTTTTTTAAGTTTTAAGGTTCAGGATCTGGCTGCTTTTGAGTTTAGGATTTGAGAGTTTGTGGGTTCAGATTTGGTTTGTAAGGCACAATGCCCTTGTATGGAAGGGTTTGGGGTCTAGGGTAGTAGGGTTCACAAAAGGAGGTTCGTCTACATCAGGGGCTTCTTATTGTTTCAGGAACCCGAGATATCGAGGAAGAGATGCTATTCGGGACCCCCAGACGGTCGAACCGTCCTCCAGCCTGCAGTCGTTCTATATCCTAGTAGCTGAGTAGGTAGTCTTTAACAGGTTGGGGCTTTTGTAGCCCTACCACCAGGGTATTCAGGCCCTAAGATAAAGTTACTTGCAATTCTGGGATGCGAGCTGGGCATCTGGGATGAGGGTTCCGCCTGTAAGGCCTTCGAGCCTTGTGCCCCTTTATGCTTGCAACAGTCAGCTGCTTTCCCTCGTGCTGAGTGATTCTCCCATGCCATCTGGTGATCTAGTCAATCTACTTGGAGGTTCATGGGTAGTTATAAGTAAGGTTATAAGTAGGGTAACTATACTTATAACCCATATTAGGGGACTTATAACCCCACTTATAACTACCCTAAACCCTAAAACCCTAAACCCTATACCCTTATAGAATCCCTATAGATCCCTTTAAAGGGGACCCTTAAAAGGGACCCCACTTATAACTACCCATTATAACCTCCAAGTAGTCACGGTATGCGAACGACACACACACACAAGCGCCTTATCCTCGCCCGGGCGTTCTGCATCGTCTCAGGGAGTGCGCGTGATGGACCAGGGAGATTTAGGGTTTAGGGGTTAGGGGTTTAGGGTTTAGGGGTTCTTACGACCTGAGCTGGCGCCCCAAGCCCTGCCAAGCGAGGCGCTGTTTTTTTTCGAACCCGCCGGACACACGGCGCTTGACTATGACCTCGGTTGCTCTGTCCGTGACCTCGGCACCGTGCCAGGTGGGACAGGATGACGATGAAAACGAAGACCAGCAGGGCCAGCAGTACGAGTCTCAGCAGGGCGGCGAGGATGACGAAGCAGAGTTGTGATTGCAGTCACATGCCTTTGCTCGCCGCGTGCCAGTCACTGTCTGTTCACTGACCCGAGAGACTCCAATATCCCTTCATTAGACCCTATCCCTGAGTAGAGAGCGGTAGAATGATGTCATATAGGGGCCTTAGTCACGATATAAGGACTTGAAGGGTAAACCCTAAACCCTTATTACTATTCTTTTGTCCGAGCCCCTGAGGTATTAAGCAGCAGTAAAGTCTTTGAAGCCTCTAGAGACTCCTCCGATTCAAGGCTCTAGCAGCTGGTCTAGACATGAGAAGAATAGAGGGGCATGAGCAATTTGCAGGAGTATCCCCCTATCGGCTATACAGCAAAACACAGCAGCCCAAAAAGCCCCCTATAATTCGATGCTATATGTCACAAAGCAGCCATCGCGTCGCCGTTCATTGACCAGTGACCAAATACTACAGGTCACTGCTACGAGTCAAGAAATATGACGGAATTTAGGGGAGGACAGCGCAAACACAGGGTCGACGTTTAGAATCCCCCCGTCAATATCCTGGATAACGATATGCATACTAACATACAACTCCAGCAAGCCCTGGTCTGATCTTGAACCGGAAGCCCCTGGACAGTGTCCGAGCTGTAGGCGTTGAACCGAACACCCGATGAGCACCAGACCCAGAAACCCGAATGCTAAAGCCCAGATCAGAGGTTAGGGGTTGGGGTCTAGCGCTAAACCCTAAACCCTAAATCTCAGACTGCATTGACTCTGCGGACATTGCTACCAACTCCATAAAACCCAAACCCTACAAACCCTCATAGCAACCCTATTCGATCCTAAACCCCAAACCCCCAATCGATCCCCAAAAGCCATATAATGTTTCATCAGAAGATGTCCCTTGTCCTGCGAGGTTGGATTTCGTGGAAGTCTATGAGCCTTTGAATTGCGCATGATTTGGGTTTGGGGCCGCAGGCTTGAAGGGTTTAGGGGTTTAGGGTTCAGGGTTTCGGGCTTGGGGTTTCAGGGTTTAGGGTTCAGATTTTAGGGTTCAGGGTTTCGGGCTTGGGGTTTCAGGGTTTAGGGTTCAGATTTTAGGGTTCAGGGTTTCGGGCTTGGGGTTTCAGGGTTTAGGGTTCAGGTTTTAGGGTTCAGGGTTTAGGGTGTGGGGCTTCAGGTTTGAAGGGAGCTCTCATCTAGGGCCTGAGTAAGTGACATTGACGAATACTATTCCTTTGGGTTCCCCTGTTGTAGTGTGTTCCCCAAAACGCAAGGGCCCTGTGTTGTCCTAGAGGCTATGTGGTGGGAAGCGTGCGGGGGCAGAGGTCAGGCACTGCAGTCTCGAGCCATTCAGCTACGAGTGTGCTTCAGCTAAGGTTTGCGTATAGACCCATGCATCGTTGTTGCACAGATGTGGGCTCTGCAGGTGCCAGGATTAATGGTGGGTTGGGTGGAGGATGCAGCTAGCCCGGAACCAACGTCAAACCACACTCAGAGCCCGAAGCTCCATACTCAAAAAAAGGGCAGACTGAACCTTGCACCCCCAAAGCAGGGTTAGGCGTTTGCGGCGGTTTACGATTTGACCCTCGGACCGCAAACCCCAGCCGTCCTTGGCAAACTACCAGTACCTGCTTACATGCCACGACCCCCCGTGGACGCAGAGCAAGGCCTTCGCCAAGCACATGCAAAACGGCAAGACTTTAGTGACCGATGCAAAAGATCGTACCCAGAGAGCCCAATATATACCTTAAATCATTAGGGGCTTCATATTATGATTTAAGCTCTATTCCTGAATTAAGGAGTATTGGGCTCTCTGGGTAGGCCCATCAAGCATGAAGCGGCCTTGCTTCTGGTAAAGAACCTGTGATAAGCCCGATAGGCAGATAGCAGACCGTTAGATGCCCGTTTTAGGACTTATTACAGGGGTTTAGGTAGATAATGGTCCGCGACATTCCAAGGACTTCCTGCAGAAACGCTACCCGCAGATGTCTCTTCCGGACTTGCGGTACTCCGGCCGTTGGGAGATGGCTCAAGGGTTCTTGGGGCGTTGGTGTGTAAGCGTGTATGTGCGAAGTATGTGCCTATGCAGGCATACCTGTTGTTGGGTGGGTGGGCGTTTGGATATGTTTGTGCGGGTGCATATGCTCCGTGCGGCTCCGTGTCGGTGCAGGTGTGGGCACACCACCCAACCTGAAGTTAACTACCCTAAATCCCTAAGCAGAGACAGGCCTGAAACCTTCCCTGCCTTGTGCGATTGTGCGAGTTTGATTGCCGAAATCTCCGAGCCCTGTGCCCTAACAACCCCCAACAACAAACCGCGAAGACCAAGCCCAGGAAAAAGGGGCTGCCTGATCCCCATGAGAGCTTCGTGAAAGTGATGTAGTTGCCTGACTTGGGGTCTACCCTAAACCCTAAACCCTATCTTAGGTCCCTTAACCTGAACCGAAGCCCTAAACTTTAAGCCCAGAGCACAAAAAAAGCCTGAACCTGAGGTTTCTCTACAACTGCAGCTCGCCGCAAGAAGTGCTTGTGATTTCCTTTCAGGATTAGACCTGAAGGGCTTCTAAACTTTCGTGAGTTTGGTTTCATGTCGGGTTTTCGTGTTCTAGAGCTTCAGAGGTTTAGGGAGTTGGGGTTCGGGTTTTAGGACTCCGGGCCAGAGCGTCCAAGGTATTCCCTTGCAGCGCTTTAGGTTTTTGCGGGCCTTTACGGCTTTTCAGGGGAAGAGGTTTAGGGTTTTTAGGGTTTAAAGTCAAGAAACGGCTTGAGACCGGTTGCACCGGTGTCTTCATAGGCAAAGAGATAAACCATTAGGTAGATAATCGGAGCTTCGAGCGTAGATGAACGTGTGGAGAAGGTGAGTGTGTATGTGTGTGTGTGTATGTATAGACATAGATATACATGTATTTATATCAATTTGTCCATCTGTCGATCTACCCATCTGTGTATGTCTATGTGTATATGTATATACAATTACACATGACATGTGTGTAATTACATTGCATGCATGCATGCATGCATGCATGCATGTGTATGTATGTCTGTTTATACAAGCGTTTACAGTTTCGGTGCTGATGTCCATAAACACCTCGAGGAAGGGGTTCCGGCATCACGGATACGTGGTCAAATATTTGCGCAGGGATGGCCTCATTTCATACCCATGGGGAAAATGCTATGCATTGGTGAGCCCGTTCCGCTTTGAAGTTCTACTGAAGTTGCGGATACTTATTCTCCAAAGAAAAAGCTCCGAGCCTATAGGCCCTAAAGTTTGCAAATGCAAAGGTGCAGACAAGAGCCATGACGGCATCCTTGATTTCTACGAGCTGTTGGCACCTGGGACAGGTTTAGGGTATCTGTTTGTTGTTTCTAAAGTTTTTTGCGGCCCCGAGCCCTAAAGCCCAAACGCGACGTAGACCCCGTGGCTTGCTTCTTGAAGCCGAAAGCCCCTCAAATTGCTAGATATCCATGGCCCTGCATCTTGTCCACTGCTTAAGCCCGAAACACATAGAACTGACAACAGATTATCCGGAGGCATTATGCCCTCAAACCTCCAATTCCTAAACCGTTTAAAAGTTTAGCCCAGAAGCCGAAACGCCACCCTCAGCGCCAAAGTCCCTAAAGAGCTGACAAAAACCTACAGGAACGTAAAACGAATCCCGACAGACCTTCTGCTTTGACCCAGGACGTCCTCATGACTTTGCCTCCTCAAAAGGCGGACACAGGGGCTGCCAAGAGCAAAGCGGAGCATCCGAATCTCGGGATTAAAGTTTCCTGGTTTGGGGGTCAGTACGGGTTCAAAAAGGTATTCGGGTCAGGTTTTAGGGTGGCTCTAGGGTTTGGGGGTTTGGGTTTTAGCGCTTCGGCGCAGAACCGCAGAGGCCGAAATACTAGTGTTCTACAAGGGCTCCTTTCCGGGCTTCAGAGAGAGGGCATCTGAGATGGCTTTCAGTTGTTTACGGGATTTCACAAGTTGTTTAAACCGGTTGTGCGGGTTTTAAACTTGCAACAAGTTGAATCCTAAGCCCTAGCCTAAACCCTAAACCCTAAACCTGTAGCATCAAGCCTTAGTTAGCGGAGACCCCTCGTTAATACACCCCATTTTCAGGGACCGTCTTTGAGATTAGGGTACCCATCCTAGTAGTAGAGTAGGTAACCTAGAACCTTTTTTGAAGTGGACAAGCAAGCCTAAACGGTAAACCTTACACAAAAGAGAAAGGATGCCGAGTTTTCAGAGCGCGGCTGCGGCTAAAGTCCCGAACTCTAAACTCTGAACCCCAGAATCACCTTAACCGCCTTAACCCCTCCCCAACTCCTAACGGCTTGCAAAAGCCCGCAAGCCGTATTCCTCGGACAATAGATGCTAAATCTTCACCTGCTGGCTGCTGAACCCTGGAATGAGGCTTACCGTCCAGGCTTGAACACTAAGTCGTGATGGCCATGCTTTTGTCCAGGCAGCTTCGGTTCAAACTGAAACGACTTAGCCAGAAATCTTTCGCTTCAAAGCCATTCGACGAAGACTACTTGGAGGTTCATGGGTAGTTATAAGTAGGGTCATAAGCTCGGTAACTATACTTATAACCCATATTGGAGGGAGGACATATAAGCCCACTTATAACTACCCATGACCCTCCAAGTAAGCTCTTATCGCCAAACCCTTAGAACCCTTAAAGGAACTCTTGAAGGAACCCTTACTACCCATGGAGCTCCAAGTATAATCCCATAAGTCTCATCTTTGTGAACTCTTCGGCCGAAGTCCAAACCCCCAAAACCCAAAGCCCTAAGCCCTCATCTCACCCGAAGACTGGTCCAAGAGCTGAGGATGTCTATTGCGCTGATGCGGGACGATGCGAGGCCATGCAGTGCAGAAATGGCATCAGACGCCATCAGTTTGAGGGTTTCGGAGTTCGTTTAAGGGTTTAGGGTTTAGGGTTTGGGATCTACATCATGGAGTGCGTGTTTGTGCGTCTGTGCCACGCGTCACAAGCCCAGTGTCAATGTTCAGGACACTGCAGGTCGCGACATGTATTAGCTTTGCGGTTGGGGCACATGAAATCGTGGTGGTAGCGGTGTCCACGACAAGTACTGTTACGGTTCATGCTGCTGAGATTGATAGTTTTGCCCCTGTGTTCTTGTTGCAGGTGCTGTCGTTGCTTGTGCCAGTCGAGTGTGACGGTTATGGTGGTGGCACTGTTTTGGTATGATCGTGAGTACCTTGGCTTTGGCCGAAGATCGAATACAATTTTCTTGAATGATTGAATGAAGGGATGCGCTGTTCAGTGGTCCGTATACTACCGATAAACGAACTTACTTGGAGGTTTATATGTAGTTCTACGGAGGGTCATAAGTACGGTAACTATACTTATAACCCATACTGGGGGGACTTGCAAGCCCACTTATAACGACCCACGAACCTCCAAGTAGGGTTTGCTTGGGGTCCCGTGCTGCCTGACACCCGCACGCGACAGGGACGACATCCAGGCTGCCTTGGAGAAGGAGGAAGGAGACCGCCAGGAGTGGATGGAGCGACTCAGCAACAAAGAAAGCTTGGACTAGGGGTCTCGAGCTTCGGTAATCTTCGGTACACTTAGTAGTCGAGTTGGTAACCTTTAACCTTTCGGGGTACTGTAATCCCTATATAACCCCAAAGGTTAACCTTTCGTTCCCCACGATATACTTTGACAAGAAACCCTAAACCCCAAAACCAAAAACCCTTGGCAAAACCCTCTATGTTGGGTTGCTGACTGGTTCGCAGTCGAGGGCCTTGGGGAGTCAAACAGGCTTCGGCTTCCAGAACGGGTGTAGCGGCGGAAAACCTCCTGATATAGTGGCCGGAATAATTGCCTAGGCATCGATCTGTGACATTTTTTAATTTTCCTTCTTGCGTAATAGAGTCCAAATTGTAAAGAATTTGGGGGACTTTCGAAATCGACACCTAGTTACCAATATGCAATAGTGCCAAGTCATACAGATGTGATGCTTTATCAAGAGGTGACCTTCATTCCTTTCTCCGATGTAGAAGCAAAGCTCAGTGCATTCCGAACCCCCTTTGTCGGTCCCATACCGACCCAACACCCATCCTGTGATGAAGCCTAGATCTTGAAGCGCAAGGCAGGCCATTGCCTTTCGAGTTTTCGGTGTTTGCTCTAAACTGAAGCCACTCTTAAGAAAGAGCTCAGTAGAGTTCAGCCTTTCGGAACAAAAGAGGTCAACACCTTTGTAAAAAATCCTAAACCCTAAACCCTAAGTGGGAAAAAATCCTAAGTGGGAGGGACAAAGACCCTAAACCCTAAACCCGCCAGCTGTAATTCGTGGCCAGGAAGGTTCACAAGATCTCGTCGGAAATGAAGGAGCTCAAAGATGAGGAGACCAGGTGCCGCTGCCTTTAGAGTTTAGGGTTTAGTGTTTGGGGTTTAGTGTTTAGGGTTTAATCTTAATCTTGTAGTAGAGTAGGTAACCTTTAACTTTTTTGGTGTACGATAGTCCCAAAATATGCTACTCCTGAGGTCTCCTGAATATAACTACTTTAGGAGACTTAATAATTACCTATACTAG
The DNA here is from genome assembly GCA_003297005.1 of Symbiodinium sp. clade A Y106. Taxonomy (NCBI): domain Eukaryota; class Dinophyceae; order Suessiales; family Symbiodiniaceae; genus Symbiodinium; species Symbiodinium sp. clade A. The sequence goes on along the minus strand of BGNK01001237.1, from coordinate 62,150 downwards.
TTTGGGGTTTCCTTTATAATGATAGTATATTAATATACCCCAAAACCCTATTCTAATGATCCAGGCCACCATCTTACATTTTTAATTGTCATCTGCCCAATAGCCCTTGCTGGAGGCAACCATATGGGAGTTTCCGAAAATAGGGGTACCTTGTTTTGGGGTCCTTATAATAAGGATCCTACTATTTAGGGTCCTATATCAGGGTCCCCAATTCTCGGAAACTCCCATATATAGAGGCGGTGGTTTAGTTTTATTTGCTTACTTCGGGCGTAATGTGTTGGGGGGCATCGTTTGCGCAGAGTAAACAAAGAATAAGGGATCCTTCATTATTGCAGCTACAGGTTGCGTTGATTCCCGGTAGCTTTGCAACACCGCCGCCAGAAGAAAACCTACACCTTCAGTCCATGACCCTTACCTAGAGCATAAATAACCGACCTTTCTATATAAGAACTTATAGAAGATAATCATCTAAGGAGCCCTAAAAAGGTGGGTTGCTTAGGGAATAAAATGTGTCAGCTGCTAAGCACTCAAACCTTTTGCCGAAGGGGAACATAAGATCACTTGTATGGTGTAGGTAGGGCTGTTTGCTACTAGTACCACCATACTCAAGCAAAAAGTACGGACTTGCGAATACTGAAAGGAGCCCGATGACGCATCGAAACTGCACGGTGACGATTTTAAACATGCGCATTTAAAAATATCCATACAGATATTGTTTGTTATGATGGCTCCTTAGCCTTCGGACCCGGGCCGGCAAGTCTCTATTTATAATGGTCAGCCTGTGTTTTCTTGATATGCGGAAAATGTTAAACCGAAGTTTTATACTAATATAGAAAGAAGCCTAAATAGCTACCTAGATTATTCCTGAGGGTTCCTTAGTATAGCTGTATATAACTACATATATATATATATAGATATATATATATATATCATGAAGGAGCCCCAGACGCTATCCTAATTACTAAGGCGCCTATACTAACTCCGCGGGCCCGGTGGTCCGGCCACCCTCCACTTGTTTAAAGAGCTTCACCGTAAATACAATAAACTATGAACCCTACTTAACATACAATACAGGGGCCTTGATTGATAAATTGTATTGTTATGCAGTATAAGTATAAGCAGGAAGCCTGAGGAGTGATATTGGTAATTCTTCCAGCTTCTTCATGAAACCTCATATAGGGTTTAGCATGTCCCACAGAGCCCCATCACCGTTTATCAAGGAGTGGAGCGTAAAGTGCTCAAGGGGCTTCTTAGATTCTTCTTTTAACTTAGGGCAGCTTCCTTGATTAAGGGCTGCTGGGCTCTCTGTGTCACACACTGGGCTCGGGCTGATCATAGTACAGGTTTGAGAGCTTATTACAGTGCGGGGTTTTGTTTGTTCGGCCTCTATGCCGAAACTGGAGCCTTCGGTCCGATGCTAAATCCCTCAACCTCTCGATGAAAGGTGCTGAAGATCATGTGTTCCTTGCTTCCGGGCTCATGCTTTCAGGCTCTATATTGGGATCATGAACCGGTTCTACCTCCTCATGCCCCCGAGGTTCAGGGGAACACAAAAAGTCCCATGAAAAGGTTCCGGAAGCCCAACTTTGTATACCTTTGTTGTGAAGTTTAAGCGGGAAACAAAATGTAGAACATAGTTGTCCGACGCTGTTGTTGCCTTCATGGCTATCGATTTCTCACCAGTTTCCCCTCATTCCTTCGATGCTGTAGCATTTGCGGAAGCTCCCACTGATCGCTTCTAGCGTTGTGTGAGCAAGATGCCGAATAAAGCCTGACTCCCTTCTACGAATAATTAAGCTCTACGTGAAACTCGAAGAAGACATTGACACGAGTCTGCCATGTAGGCTTCCTGAGTTAGGAACCTTTTATGTAGCTTCATTCAGCGGTTCTATGTATATTGGTACTGAGCCGCAAGCTCCTACTATAAAGCTTTGAACCCCAAGGCCCTGCAGCCCAAGGCGCCCGTGAGCGACACAAAGCCAGGCAAACGTTCTAAGACACTGTATAGCCCGTGCAAACCGTAAACCCTAAACCCACATGCCTCGCCTGGATTGTCCGAGTGTGAGCGCCGAAACCCATAAGAAGGGCTCCTCTGAACAAAACCTTCGGTTGAGTTGCATGATCTTTCACCAGTGAATGAAGCAGTATCTTAGTATCGTCACTCATACGTTTCACCTCCAACCGACTACGCGCCAATAACCTCGCCCGGCATGTGTGAGAGTGAGCGCCGAAACCCTTATAAGAACTCTCAAAGCACCCCGGGCAACAGACCCTTTGAGAACCGTTAAACCCGAAACCCTACGTGAAGCTGCGCCTGCTTTGCTGCGCGTGCTTTTCTTGCGTACCGAACCGCGCAAGAGGCACAAAGCCTTTCGGGAGAAGCATGCCAAGGCTTGCTGTCGGGTTTTTTAAGGGCTTATAGGGTTTTTTGAGTTTAGGGGTTCATGTGGGGATTGAAATGTCTTGTAGGGTTTCGGGTCTCATGTCGCGGCCTACTTCAAGTTTGTTTGAAGGGGAGTCGGGGTGGGGGCTAAGGTAATGCTCTCCTGTTTTGGTGCCCGTGTAGGCTTTATTCGGGTGTAGAGTGTAGAGTTTACGCAGCTGAGGGCTGTTATCAACCATCGGAATTCTTTGATGATACTCACAACGATGGGACCCAGGAAAGGGATTGCCATGTCAGTTCGAACCACCCTCACATGGGCCCGAGGTTTTCTACAGATTCTACAGCTTGGGTTCGAAGGGGACTCCTCCTCAAAGAGATTCTATTGTTCCGAGTTTCCACCAAAGCTTCACCTCCCTAGCACACCCCTCGGGGGTCTCCTCAGGTTTTCTGACTGCAAAGAGGACGCCAGTCTTGAATAAACCCCTCCCGAAGTACATGAACAGGGCCACCTAACTAAGGGCAGTGCCACATTACCCATAGGCTCCATAATGGTTCCTTTTTGTGGTTGATATTTAGAATCCTATAAGGTAAACCCAAAAAGGAACCACTATGGAGCCTATGGCTATGCCAAAGCTCCAAAAGTACATATTCCCCACGGAATGGCGATCGCTGTGTCGAGCCCAACTACAGACGGAATGTGCTGTCTACTTGGAGGTTCATGGGTAGGTATAAGTAGGGTTATAAGTGCCCTAATATGGGTTACAAGTACAGTTACCCTACTTACAACCCTACCTACAATTACCCATGAACCTCCAAGTAGAGTCTAGAGAGACATGAAAGCTGTCTGTAGATGTGAGGCTGCACGCCTGCAGAGCGTGAGATTGCGGGTAACTCCTCATATCATGCTGATGTTGATGTTCACGCCGCAATGTCGCATAGTTGGGGCGGATTTGTAAGAACGGTTTGTGACATGTATCGTCTTTTATTTGCATTGTAATTTAGGCTTGATGCTGCTTCTGGCATATGCATTGAGTTTAGTGTGGTTCCTGAATTCTGGTACCCATGTGTAACGCACTTCTTCATCGGCTTACCTGCAGCGAAAGGCTTTCGACATTTTGGGAGAGCCTTTCGGCAGAACTCTTGAGGCAATGCGCGAACACTACGCCAAGACCGGCCAGCTGGCTATCTGAGAGCCCTGCGACGGGCCATGTGAGCTTCGAGCGCTCGACTGTTACTATCCATGCAGGGGATGCTGAGTATTGGGGGCTCAATCTTTGTGGGTTTTGTCAGAAAGCTCCTAGTCATGGAGGTTCTCTGTTAGGGCCACCCGTTTTCTGGACTTCTCATGTTGTTTAAGCCGGTCCCCAAAGGCCGGACACGTACAGCTCTCAGCACACTGATACCTGGAACCACACGCACTGCTGTTAAACATCTTGCAGAGACGAAGGCGTCGATGTAAGGTCATCTCTTCAAAAATCTTTTCATGTGATCCTAGCTTCTGATGTAGGGGCTGCTTCCAATGCTCATACTGCCAATTCCTACGTGTGCTGCCTTAGGTTATTACACTCTTGACCTCTGTTCACTCCGAACGCACCGAGCCCTTCTAACTACAACTAAAAAGGGTTTATAAAGGGTTTAGGGAGATTTTCTCGATAAGTGCGGACACCCCAAACCCGAAGCCCCTGGCGAAATGATCAACCCTACAGTGTCAAGGCCGTTAACCAACTTTAATCGGCAGCCAGGACCAAATCTTGCAACATGGAGAGCAGCTCAAGATCAGCCCTCAGAAGCACGAAAAGCCCTTCACTGTCCCGAAAAGAGACTTCAATGTCAGCACTAATATTCCACTAGAGGGGTATGAGCCACATGATTACTCTTGGAAGAAACTGCATGCTATGGCGAGATTCGATGTAATACGATTTGAGGTTTACTCCTTAATTAAGGAGTCTGGGACCGACGGGTCCTAAGACCCGAGCCGGAGTCCTGCGCCGCAGCCGCTGAGCGGACGGCTTGCTACAGGAAACTCCTGGGAAGGAGCGGGGGGTCATCCTGCAACAGGCAAGGGAATTAAGACAGTGGCTTTTATAGTGAGAACGAGGTTTTTTTGGTGTTTTTTGTCGTATCATCATAACGTCGGTAAGGAACCCTGAGGAATATTAGCGTAAAATTTTTCCGGTTTCCATCGGCTTCCATTGCATTGTAGGATGGACTAGGGTTTCTGGTTGGTCAAAAAGTGGGCAAGTCGGGGCACGACGCCTACGTGAAGGAGTTGGGGGTCTAGGAAGATAGGGTTTGGAAGCTAGATCTAGAGGGCTTCCTAGGGCTTCAGGCTTGAATGTGGACCCCGGATTAATACACTACTTGCTAAGGGCAGCAAAAAGAGGGATATTCCATAAATCTGTATAGCTGTCTTCCGCAGGAGTTAGGTGCTAAGATCACGGGCTCAGGGGCTTAAGTCAGGTTTGGAAATTTAGGGCTTAGGGTTTAAGGTTTTAAGAATTTCAGCCCCCTGGTCTGTATCACAGACAGCGCCCCGGTGACGCAGGATTTTTGCCCAGCATCGCGCATGTTTGCCCTTGGGCGACCAACACATTGCAGGATCCCTCCCGCAGACGTTGTTTCACACGCGGGTGCACTCAGCCTGCTGATTGAAAACAGGACGTGGCGGGTTAGTCACTCACAGATCCCAAAGCTTTTCACCTTTAACAAACCAAAACCTCGGTATTTTAACCCCCCAATCACAAGCCCTAAACCCCTAAACCCGAAACCCCAAAGCATTGTTGTTCCAGGACCTGCCTTAGGCTATAGGACAATGTTACCCACACTTGATGGCTCGAGTTAGGTGTAGTCCTCGGCCTTAACTTGTGTTTTCTTGTTGTTCCCCGACCTGCCTCGAGCAACCTCTGTAGTCCGACAGAACCTGCTAGACCTCGTCTGGCTTGTTCGAGTTGCGAGGGTGTAAACCCCAAAACCCTAAACCCCTAAGCCCCTGCACAGACAAAGGCCCCGGGTTGCAGCCTCCGCATGCCAAGGCTAAATGCAGCCATTTTGATGGTTCGGGGAGGTGGCGCTTATAGAGGTGCAGATATAGGGGACTTGGAGTTGTGGTTCGAGTTTAGGGTTCTGGATGATTCTGGGGTTTCAGGTGCTTTGCCTTGTAGATGCTGGAGAAACAATGAGGCCCCGAATTTGCAGCAGGCCCTGTTTTTTTGATGGTCGCAGCATTATCAGGCTCTTCAGGTGGAGCCGCCTACGTTCAACGATAACTTAGGCGCCTCAGAAGCATGGACAGTGCGAAGGTTCATGTGAGCGCAGAATGCTTGGTAACCTGACCGGAAAGCACAGACCGATCACGCATCTACAACGGAGAAAGAAGACTAAGTGCAATTCAGCACTTAAATGATTTTGTGTGTGCCTGACTTATAAATCCAGAAGTTGTAGGAGTTTTGCAATGCAAGCCATGCGGATTGGTGCATGCCCGAGATTTGAGACTCTTTCCAGAGACGGGTTGAGGGCTCAGGAGGGTTTAGGGTCTAAAGTTCAGGAGGGTGTAGGGTCTAAGCCCCGTAATATCATGCGGAGTTTCGGACTTTCATGAGTTTGGGAATCCTGAAACGATCCTAAACCGTAAGCGAAAAGCTCAAGCCCTAGATTGAGATTTTGGCTAAGTTTTCGGAGGTACATCCGCCTTTTCACGCAGCGCTGATCCCAACACCCCACCTTGGGTTTGAATTTTGAATAATTACAATAGTAAAAAAGTAATAGTAATATTAAGAGTAACCAGAACAATTATGATGATATTAAGAAACATAGTTTAACATGGTAACAACAATAATAGTGATAATGCTATTACTAATGATAACAATAGCAATAAGCACCATGAAAAGAAGATGCAGACGTATTCTATTGGGATCGGACCTAGCGGTGTTGATGCCGATGTCAGGGACGTTTTTGCAGGATTCAGTTTGGCGTTTAGGGTTCAGGGGTTAGGATTTAGGAGTTTAGGGTTTGGGGATTGGTGCACGAGTTGTTTGGGTTCAGTATCAGAAGAATCACCGAGTCACCGAATCGAGCGCTGACGAGAGACGTGCTTCATTTTTGTCCGTACCTCCCGTCCAAGAATCTGAACAGAATCAAGTTTTCTTGCGTATGTTTGCATGATTAGTCATTAGTAAAAGTATTCGGATGCTGCTGCTGGTGCGGTTGGCTGCGTTGCCACAACACACTTTGCTACGGTGCGGAAGGGCTGCTAATGCTACTGCTGCTTCTACGTCGACAACCACTAAGTACTCGAGCTACGCCAGCGAACCAGCAGATAGTGCACTTGCAGGTCGTATCTACTTACACTTTGTGTTTTCATTGGTAGGTTCAGGGCCGCAACCCAGGACTTGAGCCGCATGTAGAACCCTAAACCCTAAACCCCTAAACCCTAAACCCTAGTAGGGTTTTAGCGGTCGCAGCTTGCAGGTGCGACAAGGCCTGCATCGCAAGTGCAGAGCTCGGTCTCTAGCGTTGCTGGACGGATTTAGGGCTTCAGCATTTAAAGTTTTAGGGTTTGGAGTTTTGGAGGTATCGGGTCTTGTATATATGTAACATTACCTCTTTGTCTGCTTTATCTATGTAGCTCCTTTTCTCTTTACGGTTATGTTGTGTAATGTTTATACTCATGTTTAGGTTACTTATGTTTACATTCGTACATGTACATTCATGTCTGTTGAGTTCCTGTATCACAGTCAGCCCACCATAATTCAGGATGATGGTTCCGGTCGTGGTCGTGAGGGAGGATCGTAAGGGCTTTAATAATTGGAACAGGGTCCCTAAACCCCTAAACCCTAAACCCTAAACCCCTAAACCCCTAAACCCTAAACCCCTAAACCCTAAACCCTATAATCAGGAACCCCCAGGACTAGCATTGCATTTGATCGACTGGTGTCTCCTCAGCTCTGAAATCCGCTTCTGAACAAAAGACCACTTATGGCAGGCGTCCTTCATCATGGAGTTGCTATACTATGTATTGCTACTTGTCCACTGATTCAGGCGTTGATAGCATGTTTTCTTCTCCTCAGCTCTCCCCCCCCCCCCGCCAGAACAAAAGGCACCGTAAACCCTACTGATCAAGGCGTCCTTCGTCAAGGGGCTGCTATGTTTTCTTCAGGCTTTGGTAGCATGCTGTCTCCTCAGTTCTAAAATCACCCTTCATCAAGCGGCTGCTATGTATTACTGCTTGTTTTCCCTCAGAAAAAAGCCAGCGTAAACCCCGTTGGTAAATGCATCCTTCATCAAGAAGTTTTGGAGCTTCGGGGTTCGGTGAGGATGGACTTAGTTGTGAAAGTCAACGATGATTAATGCTGCACCCTTGGTCTTCAGAGTTTATGTAGGGCTTTTGAACTGAAGTTTCAAGAGAGTTGAGGGGGAGATGAATTGGCGATGTCTTCGGAATTGCTGACGTCTCGTTCATCCGTTTGTCCTGCGCCTGGTCTTAGTTTCGTCACCCTAGCGGGATATATAGAGGAACCCTCAAGGCAAACTTTTTCAAGGGAGTGTAACATTGTATTGTGGCTTCATAAGAAGAACCCTTGTTGTAGGTTTCATAATGGTGAGCCCTGACGATGACGATGTACACCGTCTTGGTTGCCGATAACGCTTTAATCCTATTTGTCCTGATGGAAGAGCCTGGCCAAAGTAGCGAAAACTAGGGAACCTGCCAAGCTCAGTCAGTCTGGCCTAAACTAAGCCCTAAGCCCCAGGTGTAGGGCCCCAAACCGTAATTCCTGCCCTAAACCCTAAACCCTAAACCTCCCCTGCTTGACCAGAGGTCATGCAAGATCGTGCAGGCCTGGCCGAGAGCTTAGCAGCAGTAGGTGAGTAGGTATTCTCGAAGCCTCAATGCCTACTCGTACTTTTCCTTATGGCTCCTTAAAACAGCTTGAATTGACCATAAAGTGTTCCAAAAACTTGTTGTACTCATTCAGGCCCCGAGAGTAACCTTAAAGCTTCCCGGTCGTGTCTTTGTCGCTGTGGCCTCCTTAGGGATGACTTTCCTTCACATGGGAATACGAACCCAATGGCCTGTCAATTTGTGTACGCTCATTTTGGGTCCTCTTTGTGGCTTGTAAGTTTCGCTATAAGAAGTGCCGTAACATTGCAGTTATTTTAAGTCCTTGTGTGGCTTGTAAGAATCACACTACAGGAAGTATCCTAAGCCCAGAAGCTCGCAAGTAGAAGGTCGACTTCCAGAGTCCCAGGACCTGAAATTTCAGCCAGTCGCGTGCTTGCACTGCAGTGTCGCCAAGCATTTAGGGTTTAGGGTTTAGGGGTTTCGGTTTAGGGTTTAGGGTTTCGGGCCCACGGTGTCGAGCTCCAGGTAGGACGAAGGCAGATAGCAAGTTGCAAGCAGAGTAAGTAGAGCTACAAGTAAGGCCACTGCGATAACTGCTGTCCTGTCATAGCTTCTACTGAGGTATGTATAAGCAAAGCTGACTTATAGCTTTCAGCATGAAGCTGAAAGACAGCATTGTCAGCAAGTCCCTTGCTCTGTCGTCCGTGAAGGATCTTCAAGCCTTGAACTGCTACACGATGCAATAAGTTCCTAACCCCGAGCCCGTGTGTTGCGGTATGTTTAATCCCACACCCTTCTGACTTCAGGGCGCTGGGCCTTTAGAGTTGGGGTCCGAGGCATAACTCAGGGTTTCGGGTCCTTCAAACCGGAATTGCAGGAATGTCCGTTGACGATATGAAGTTAATCGCCAGAAGTAATGCTTGGAATCTAGGAACATTAGTAATGAGGATGATGGTCGTGTTCGAAAACACACTAGAGGTTTCAACTTGAAGCAGCGGTTTGTTCAAATATTGGTGGTCATGTAATCAGTACAAACCACAGCAGTGCTAGTACTTGTAGCACCAAGAGTGGACGGTAGTCTTAGGGTTTAGGGTTCAACCCTGATGTTTGCCAGCTGACCTCGATTCGGTGCAACTGCGCGGCTCCGGCTGTGTCGATGTGGCCCAGGCGAGTGCAGAGATCTCATGATGTATCTAGGTTCCCCAGTGGTACCCGTTTACCCTTTTTCTTTTTGGGTTCCCTTATTAAAACCGAATAGTAGGAAAAAGGGTAGCCTTATTATAAAGGGGCTACTGGGGAACCTGGGTATTCTTCGTCCTGGGAATGGGGATTGGGCTTTCGAGCTGAGACCTCAATGTAGATTAGGGTTTAGGGTTTAGGGCTGAGATTAGAGCTTGCTGATTCAAAGTCTCGAGTTTCAGAGAACTGGCAGTGCAGTAAGGACCTAAATAGTAGCAAGAACTTGGCAGAAGGCTTCGCAAGAAGCGGGCGAGAGTCCTTGGTTCAGAAGACTTCCGAGTCATTCCTCTTTAAGTCGGAGGTACATGCTCGAGGTACGGACAGCAATACTTGAGGTCGAAAGCCTTGTTTTGGACCCGCCCCTAAAATCCCAACTTTCAACCTTTCAAACTTTCTCAAAAGCCTCAACCCAAAACCCAGGCCCTAAAACTCACGCCGTAGTCTGCCCAAAAACTTCTTTCGAAGCCTTGAACAGCCAGATCTGCATCTTAAGTCGCTAATACCGTAAACCTATTTAAAACCTAACCCAACACAAAATCCACAAAGGAAAAATCCTCAGGATATCTCAGGATCTGTACCCGTGCTTCCCTAAGCCTTGTATAGTTACTTATGCATAAAAGTGGGGTATAAAAATACTCAATCTGGTTGTTTTCTGTGAACAAAAAGTCAATAAACAAAAAGACCGGTACATATAGACATAGATGTATATAGTATATGTGTGCGTATGTATATTATGTACATTTTTCACACGTATATGTTCCTGTCTGTTTGTTTGTTGGTCTGTCTCTCTGTCCGTTTGTCTGCACGTCTGTGTACATGCATGGGTTGCTGGATGGATGGATGAGTGGATGGGTGGACGGATGGATGGATGCATGATTTGAATTATGTACACACACGTACATATACATGTATATGCATAAGCATATGTCTGTTATTTCTATTATGTTATATGTTCACATGCCTATATATATATATGTATATGTTTCATGGTGGATGGGTGGATGGGTGGATGGGCGGGTGGGTGGGTGGCTGGGTGGCTGGGTGGAGGGGCGGATGGATGCATGATTTGAATTATATATACACACACGCACATATACATGTATATACATGAGCATATGTCTGTTATGTCTGTTACTTTGTATGTTCACATGCCTTTCTATGTATTTGTTTCATATTCATATGCAGGACCGCTCTAGAATTTCAGGGAGGCCCGAATCAGATAAGCCAAACCTCAAGCCCTGAAGCTTAAAATCCTAACACCCTGAACCCTTTAGGGTTTAGGGTTTAGGCCTTAGGGTTTAGGGTTCAGGGGTTTAGGGTTTAGCACGAAAGCCCTCAAACCCTAAAGCAACAAAAGAGAAATCCTCAGAATCTCTAGCGCTATCTAGACCTCCAAGTAAGAGGTGGGTCTTGGTTTTAGGGCCCCTAAACCCCAAACCCCAAACTTTGAAGGGGCGTAGGAACCCTCAGGATGCTAAACCCCAAATCCTAAGAGCCCCCGAACTAATGTGGGAACCTGATGAAAAAATCCTTGGGCCTTTATTAGGGCTCCTTATATGAACCCTACTGTTTTGGGGTTATAGGCCCAGGGTTTCTTAATCAGGTTCCTACATTAAACCCGAAGTTCCACAGGTCCCTGCACCTCTGGGTTTCTACACTGCCCTCACCGGATTTGGGCCTTGGGGTTTAGAGATTAGGGCTTAGGGTTTGGGGCTTGGGATGTGGGTATGGCTCCTGACCCAAAAAGAGACGTTTTGAGTGATCTCCACCTCAACCCTAAACCCTAAACCCAGAACCCTAACCCAAATTATTTTACTTCGAACATCCCCACCCTACCAGGTAGTCTCATGGTAGTCTGTGGGGTCGGGCACTCCAGGTAGTCTCACGGTAGTCTGCAGGGTTGGGCACTCACGATAGTCTGTGAAGTTGGGCACTCCGGGCAGTCTCACGGTAGTCTGTAAAGTTGGGCATTCCAGGGAGTCTCACGGTAGTCTGTTGGGATTGGGCACTCCAGGGNGGGTTGGGCACTCACGATAGTCTGTGAAGTTGGGCACTCCGGGCAGTCTCACGGTAGTCTGTAAAGTTGGGCATTCCAGGGAGTCTCACGGTAGTCTGTTGGGATTGGGCACTCCAGGGACTCTCACGGTAGTCTCTGGGGTTGGGCACTCCAGGGAGTCTCACGGTAGTCTGGGGTTGGGCACTCCAGGGAGTCTCACGGTAGTATCTGGGATTGGGCACTCCAGCGAGTCTCAGGGTAGTTTGGGGTTGGGCACTCCAGGGACTCTCACGGTAGTCTCTGGGGTTGGGCACTCCAAGAGGTAGTCTCAGCGGGCGAGGAGTAATAGCTGACTTTGAAATCTAACAACCCCACACCGAGGGTGGGGAAAAAGAGGAAGTCGTGAGGATCTCTACCTGAACCCTAAACCCTAAACCCAGACTTTAAAAAATGAGGATCTCTACCTAAACCCTAACCCAACAGAGAAGTCTTCAGGACCTCTACCCTTATTGCATCGTTTGGACGCCCATTCCTGGCTGTACCTGGTGCTTTCCGTTCATCGGCCTGGACCTGAGTCTGGGATCTACCTTGGATGTTTATGTACATATCTAAACTCGTATTATATATATATATATTCATTTATTTATATTTATATTATATTTGTTTCTAAATATATATATAATATATATACATATTTATACATGTATATGTCTGTATGTGGATTTCTGTAAAACTATAGTTATTCATTCAAAGTTTAGTTTTGTACATAGGTCAGTGGGAATGTGTACATGTATGTGCATATATACGTACATACATATATACATATATACATGCATGTAAATCATATACTTAGTGGCTGGGTAGGTAACCTTTAACCTTTTGGGTATTATATAATCCTACCATAATTGAAAGGTTAACCTTTTTTGGGCTAGGGTACTCAGCCCCTAAGATATGAACCCCTGAGCCCCTAGCGCTGAGCCCCCGAATAATCCTGTTGCATCCGGGCTTGGGACGTCAGTAGTCCTATACCTTGAACCCGTAAATCCTTACAAGCACCGAGACTCGGAACCCCTTAACCCTAAAAGTTTGCAAGCCTCAACCCCGGACCCTGAACCCCTTAACCCTCAGTTTTGGAGACCTGGACCCTTGATCCTAGCCTCTAAATCCTGCTTTCCGGACCTCTGCAGATGGAAAAGAGACGTTCAAAAACAATTTAAACCCTGCAGCGAAAGCCCGTGGAGATGAACTGACCCTAAACCCTAAACCCCTGAACCCCTGAACCCCTATACCCTAAACCCTAAACCCTTGCTTCTGCTGAGGCCACATGGGCATCGGAACCTCAAGCGGTCAGGCTCGGGTTGGAGCTTGGGTTCAGGGGTTCAGGGGTTTAGGGTTTGGGGTTTAGGGGTTAGGGGTTAGGGGTTAGGGGTTTAGGGGTTTAGGGTTTGGGGTTTAGGGTTTAGGGGTTTAGGGGTTCAGGGGTTTAGGGTTTGGGGTTTAGGGGTTAGGGGTTCAGGGGTTTAGGGGTTAGGGGAGTCCCATGACTTGTTTTTCGGGTTTAGTTAGGCCTGACTGAAAAGGGCCTAGTTCCAGCCTCCTTTAAGTTGGGTTTCGTTTTAATGACCGTGCCCCTAACCCCTAAACCGATAAATTTAGGCCTTAGGGTTCGTGCTGGAGTAGTTTAAGGTTGTTGCAGTCTTGTGGCTTTTTAAAGGGTGCCTTTTAAGGGCTGCTATAAGGGTATTTTCAGGGTTCAGTATAAGGGCCTCAATAACGAGAATAGAGTCTTGGGAAGTTCCACGGCTCGCAATGCATTTGTTCAAGCGAGTATTTCTGTTGCACCATCCTTGCAGATCCCTAGAGGGAACCCTACAGAATCGACATAAAGCTCTACACCTTCGACCCACCGTTTTGGCTAATGCTAGAGCCGTAGAGGATCAGAGTTCAGCCCATAAACTTCCAAACCCCCGAAACTTTATTGAACCGATACAAAAGCCGTAGAAAAGGCTTACATAACGGGTATAGAACTATTCGCAAGCTTTCTGGAACCCTCGACCCTGATCCTCGGATCCCTGGAACCCCCCAACCCTAAAACCCCCGCAAACCCACCGAAAAAACAGAGCAGGTTTGGGAGTTCATGGGCTTTGGAGCTACTAAAGCTCCTCGAGGCGGGATGCTGCAAATCTGCAGCCCGGTGTGTCTTCCTCTCTGGGCTTAGGGTTCAGGATTTAGGGCATATGGGTTTAAATCCTAAGCTCAAAACCCCCAACAAAACATATCATGAAAGAACAAGATCCCCTAATAAATCCTTCACCCCAAGTTGTGGCTCCAAGATTCAGGGTTTGAGTAAGAAGGTCATTGACATAAGATATCCCGAGAAGTTGCCCCAAGGTCCTGTTCTAAGTAGTAAGGCTCCTAAACTAGGCTGCAGCTGGAAGGCTCATGATGCCTTTACCTCTGAATTTCGGACTGAGCAATCTCTGGAACTGTAAACACGCCTGCTACTACGATCATCACCACTGCCAGCCGCTCTTGTGCCCGTAACATCGTAAGGGTTTGAGCTCAGACTAACAGTCTCTGCCGCGACGGTTGAGCCTTCCAGGTGGTCTTTCCTTTGGCCCTGTCTGCAGGGAGCTTTGCAACACGTCGTGTGCGGAATGAAGCGACCATGTGCTAGGGATGAAGTCAGGTGAGGTTGTGTCGCGAAGGTTTGCCAAATTCTACCAAGGTGCGACGCACTAGGCAATCGTGGATCGCGGGTGGCGTTTCTTCAGACAGCTTGTGACTGTTTAACAATTCCCTGGGCTTTGGAGTACCATACTTTAATACTTTTTTCTTCAAGGAACCATTATGAAATAACGTTTATACTTTTTTCTCCATGGTTACTTCAAACCCCAGTTCCTTTGTCGGGTGGAAGGACCTGGGTTTGAGTCGCTGAGACTGGGCATCGAAAGCAGAGACAAGACAGTGCCACGAAGTCCTGCAGGAGGGGTTAAAGCCAAACCGTCCCAATAGCAAAAAAGGCCGGTACGTGCAGCTCAGCGCGAAGGCAGTTCGTCGAGGAACGCCTGCCTCTCAGTTAAGAAGTAGTGCCGTTGATGTGCTTGGAAACGACAGCATCTTCGCGGAATACTACAGTACCACCAACAAGAGCAGTCCACCACGACGATTGGATCTGTCTGCTACAACAGCAACATGGGAAATATTGTAGAGCTGACAATAACAGCAGAGATCGTTGATGTTGACCGTAGCCTCAAGTCAGAACGGTAAATGCCAAGCGAGATATACCAAATCAGATCGTGCCAGACTACACGTGCCAACACCTACCTGCACGTACAAGCGGCGCAGCAAAAACAAACTATCCGTCATTATTCCTCAACCCCCCCCCCCAACCCTAAACCCGTAATCCCTGCACCCTAAACCTTCAACCCTATACCCTCAACCCTAAACCCCAAACCCGAAGCCCTTAACCCCAGACCTGTGAAAGCAGCTGCACCTCCTCGAGGTGGGATGATGCCATTGAAGCGACCTTGCAGAAGGTTCTGGGCCAGTTTGAGGGGGAGGGGTTGAGGGTTTAGGGCTTCGGGGCGCAGTGAAAAGCCTGTTGCAAAAAGGGCTGCAGGGTTTAGGGCTTCAGGGTTTCAGGGTTCTGGTGGAGGAGGGGTTTAGGGCTTCGGGGTCTCAGGGCTCTTGTGGGGAAGAGGTTTAGCGTCAGGGTTCTAGGGCTTCAGGGTTTTGGGGCTTAGGGTTTTAGGGGTTTCTTAGGGGTCCCTAAACCCCAAACCCTAAACCAGAGTGTGAGTGCTGAAACCCTAAACCCTAAACCCTAGAAGTCACCCCCAGAAACCCAAAGACCGATATCTTCCCTTGGCGTTCTTCCGGTTGGCTCTTAGGACTCTAACGTTTGGGGTTTCTATATGTACTACAATAAGGGGGCTAAAAGTTTAACTCTTAGGAGGGGTTCAGAAGTCAGCCAAGTTCCACCCAGGCCCAATATGCTTTAAGTTTCAGGGTAGTTTTAGGGGAAAAGAATTCAGCGTTGAGGGTTTGGGCTCAGGGTTCAGAGTTAGGGATGAAGGCGCAACCGTCTATACTTCCCTAATCTCCGCAAACTCTAGAAACTCTACCACCTGGACATCCTGAAACTTAAAACCTGAACCCTCAACCCGCCCGTCCCCAGAGAGCCCAATACCCCTTAATTAAGGAATATACCCTAAATTATTAGGGGCTTCATATTATGATTTAAGCTATATTGCTTAATTAAGGAATATTGGGCTCTCTGGGTAAAAGTCCATGACAGGTTTCTGGGAGGCCACATGGGGCCTGCGTGTCCAACTGCCGTGAGCTCAGACCATTGCTTGGCGTTCTTCTGGTTGGCTCTTAGGACTTTAATTTTTTGGGGTTTCTATATGAACTATAATAAGGGGGCTAAAAGTTTAACTTTTGGGGGTTTCTGTATAACAAATAATGAGGCGGCTAAAAGTTTAACTTTTAGGAGGGGTTCAGAAGTCAGCCAAGCTATAATGCCCATAATGTAGGAACCTGATTAAGAACCCTGGCCCCTTATTGGCCCAAAATATGAGGATCCATATTAAGAACTCTAAGCCCTAAACTGAACCCCAAACCGCCAGCCTTGGGCCCTCGATCCTAAAAGAATCAGGCTTCAGGGGTTTAAGTTTAAATGAAGGGTTTAGGGTTTAGGGTTTGCTAAGCGTATAGGTATAGGCTCTAAAGGACCCTAAAACCTGAGAAGAAGGAAGGACTTTCGTCGCAACTTGTTTTGAGAGCGATGTCGGGCTTACTTGTCGAGGTCTGAAAAACTATCACTACCTTGATAAATACACACATGCACACGATCATGTCCATCATGTACCCCAAGCCTAAATGCCTGAAGCACTAACCCCCCTAAGCCTTAAGCCGGAAGATGAGGCATGCGAGCTGTGCGTAGTAGGCGATTTGGTGGTTTCAAAGAAGGCCGGAGGGCTTAGAGCTTTGAGGGGTTTAGAGTCGTTTAGGCTTGGCGTTTAGGGTTTAAGGTGTAGGGGTTTGGGGTTTAAGGTTTAGGGTTTAGGGCTTGGGTTTCGAATGTTAATTTGAAAGCTGAGTAATGTAGGAACCTGATTAAGAAATCCGGGGCCTATAGCCCCAGTATACTAGGATTCATATAAGGAACCCTAATAAAGGCCCAAGGTTTCTTAATTAGGTTCCTACATTAAGTTGCACACCCTTGAACCTCCAAGCAATTCTCAGGCCACAGCTTCGTTGCAGATTGCTTGCATGAAATGCAGTGCGCCTACCAGCTCCGACTTGCTTCTGTTTTCAGCCATAGCCGTAGACCCGCGTCCCTGATTCAGGGAGTTAGCAATTCGGGTACGGGCTGGGGGTGTATTATTATGGCATAGTTTTTTGTTTAAGGAATCTTAACGAATAATTTGGGTAGCTATTCCAACGATGTTCTGCCCTAACTAAAATCGACTGACTGCTGCAAACGTGCTTGGCAATCGTTTCCGCTCAAAGTACGTATTTCCTTGGGCATGTACCAGGTAACTTCGGTGTTCTCTCACGGTCTTCTTGCAGTTACTCATTCATATGGGTGGCTGTCAAAATTATGGTCCCTTTTGGGTACCCTAAATATTAGGTGCCGTACTATAATAAGGATCCAAAAAGGGACCATAATTTTGACAACCACCCATATGATTTTGCCGGGCGCTTTAACGTCAACCCTGCCTCACATGACTTTGGAGGGCTCAGCAGGCTTCCGACTCCGTGAAGGCCTGGACCCCCAGAGACTCCAAAATCCCTTAATTAAGGAATACAGTAAACCCCAAAAAGTTGGAAACCCTATAGCCTCAATCCTCAAGAGTAATGTATAGGGAATCCCAGCACTATTTGGCCTTAATCCGGTTTCCAACTTTATGGGGGATCCTACTAGAATTTAAGGTATATTCCTTACTGAAGGGATTTTGGAGTCTCCGGGCCCCTAAACCCTAAACCTCCAAGATTCGCAGGTGCCTTGATGAAATGCCATAGCAAGCCAAAGGTGTTGGGGTGTTAGGGTGCAGGCTTTATGATTCTGCTAAGGTCTCATCGTTCATGAAGCCTTAGGATTCTAGGGTCTATAGGGGTGTTTGTATGAAGTTTTTTATAAACCCCGCAGGTACGGCGGGGTTCCTTGCTGGAATTGGCTGTTTCGGGCTCAGCTTCGTGTGACTGGCTTCTTGTTGAGGAGTTTCACTTCAGCGGCCATGATGCATCACATATCCCTATCAACGGCACGTTAGGTTGCAGTGCATGCCGTGGCAAGAGGCCAGAAAGGAGTTAGGGGGGGGAGCTTGCAAGTAAGCCGCTGGATTTCGGGGACACATGAAATAGTTGAGGACTCACGGCCTCAGCCCAGCATTCCCTAAACCCTACACCCTATAAGCCCATAAACATTTCAAAACCCTATGAGAGTCTACTCACGAAACCCGAACCAGACAAAGCGTCCGTTCCTAAAATAGTTTAAATAGCGGTACATGGCAATGTGCATAGCTCAAAGTTTAGGCGTATTTGGTCTGCCGGGTAATCCAGCAACTTGTAGCAGTGGCCACGGCGTGAGGTCTTACGTCTTGGCCATCTGGCTCTTTATCTTCGCTATCGCCTCAGATGCTTCGGAGTCTGGGGTTTTTAGTGGGGATGCACACGATCATTCCCTCACCCTGCGGCCTGAACCCTAAAGGACAAACTCAAAAGCCTGACCGAAAAATCGCTGTAACGCCGGGCTTGCCTCGAATCCTGAGATGACTTTGACTTTATGAAAAGAAGGCATCAGACCTGACGCCACATAAATGCAAAGACCCACACGGAAATCCCGCAACCATAGGAAAGCGCAACAACGCTGAACCACAAACCCGCACCCTTATCCCCAAAGCCACAGCACCCTAAAAGCCAGAACCTCGAATTGCAAAGAGAGCTTACAATGAGACAGCTCTGGATGTGCTGCTGTACGCAACAACAAGCGCAAGAGGGGCAATGAGAATTGTAAGCGTGACGACAACACTACTGGTAATAGCAGAAGCAGGTAGGAAGATGATAACAACAGCACTGAGACTAACAGTCACTTGAAGAAGATCTCGCAACAGCAGCCGCAGAAGGAAGCATATTCGTGCTTCTGCCAGTACGAGAAGTACTACCGCACAGCGCGATTTTGAGAGACAAGGACCTGGATACCTAAGCTGTGAAGCCCTCCTTCCAGACCCGTACCTAGCAGGGGCACTTCACTACGTTCCCACGGACGGCTGCGGGATGCTGAGCTCACCTCTGGTCTGGGTCTGCGGCAGTAGTTAAGGGTGTGGAAGCGGGCTAGCATTGTGATTCCCGAGATCTGGCACCAAGGGTTTGCTAACTGAGGAGCGAGGATTTTTGCTAGCTGCTAGGTGCCAGTACCTAGGACTTTTGGGCATGCGGTATGGCGCGCAATGGTTTTTTATGGACCAGAAAGGTCAAAACCTTAGGTTCCACCTCATTCCCCACATGGCAAAACCCTACCGTCGTTTGTAGCGTGCAGGGTGTTGTACCGCAATCCCCTTGCAACACCATACTGTTGTTCCATCAGGACATGGCCGATGCAATGAACTCACCCACCGACTCCTCCCCTAAAGCTTGAGGCAAGCTCAAGAAGCGGCATCTCTGACATCCTTGTACAACTTGTGTGTGGGTTACATCAGCGTTGCCAGTCATCTTGAGCAAGAAGACTTGCTCTGCCTGCCAGTCTGCACACAACGCCTTTAACCACTTTAGCCTCCAAGCACGGTAGGGGCTACACATGGGGCTTCAGCAAGCTTAACGGATAGGAATCCTTAAAGTAACTCCAGTAAAGTGCGCAGGTGTAGTCAGGGGGTACATGAGTACGCCGAAGTTGAGACCGGATACCTTTGATTTTTCCAGATACCTTTTGCAGCCACTTGGGCTCACATTAGCTGATGGCACAGCTGAAAGAGTACAGGTTCATGGTCGGGTACTGAGACCCTGGCCATGGGTACCTAGGAGGAGGTTCAGGGTGTAGGGTTTGTACATCGAGAGAAACCAAACCCTAATCCAAACCCTAAACCCTAAACTAAACCGAAGTGCCACCACGACGAGCTCAACACATAAATTCAGCCGGAGAGGCTAGAACAACATCAATTTCAGCCAGGCAAAAGGCATGGAGCAGTTCCCCAAAGCCTTGAACCCATGGAATCCACAAATCACAATATCCGGACCCGGGGAGTTTGACGGTTAAAGGGGTGGGGTTCTCTGTTAGCGCCTCTATGTCGAGAAACTAGACCCTAAACCCTATGCCCCAGATCTGAAAAAGGCCTTGAGTCTCCAAAGCCCTAAAATCCTAAACACTGTTAAGGTTTAGGGTTTAGGGCTATTAAGTCTACAGCCGCTCATGAAGCAGCTTTCTGTCGACGGTATCGCTGGGCCCATTTGCACAGCCCGGGGCCTGGCTAGAACAGGCGGAATGGACACACAGTCTTCGGGGCTGGTAGGTAACCTTTACATACCTTAACCTACCAAAACCTACTTTTTTGTAGGGTCCCTATAAATTCCATAAGTAGGGTTTGGTAGTAATGGTTTGGGGCAGATAAACGCCCCCACCATACTTACAATTTGGACGTTTTTTAGCTAGGGTACTCAGACCCTTAGCATATGCGGACTTCCTAAGTTAAGGCAGGTTAATGGTTTAGGGTTGTGGTGCGCCCTATTGGCAAGGATTCGGTTCGTGTAGGCCTCATATTGCGGTACCTTTGGATCTACATAGTGCTCACATTGTGGATATTATCACATTGTGGATATTACGGCAGGTGCCGGATGTGGCCCAACATGGCGCTTTCCGAAAGTAGGAGATCCTTTTCGGTGGACCCTAGCTGCTGGGCCCCCTCGCATCATCGCCCTTCGCCTCCCCCGAGGTCGCAGTGGAAGATTTCTGGACAGTTCGGAAGTTGAAGGACTTCAACTCCTGTAGCTGGGTGTTAGAACTTGAGGGCTTAGGCCCAAACACCGTAAATTGGGGTTCAGGGTTTCGGGTTTAGGAAACCATCAACTTCTGGGTTTCGGGTTTGGGAGACCATCAACTTCAGGGTTTTGAGTTTAGGGTTTAGGGTTTGGAGCCACGGTTTCAGTGCTTTGGGGTTTGTCTCAAAGCTTTAGGTCTTGGGATTCTAGGGCTTGGCTCTTTAGTTGGGATCTCGCTTTCGCAACCTGTGTATCCAGGGAGTCGAGCGCCGCTTGGTTCGGACAGTCCAAGTCTATTGATTTTATTACCGTTTGACGAGGGCATGGGCTGTTGACGGTTTCATTAGGCTGTTTAACCAGGAGAAGTGGTTCAGGCAGAAGCATAGCTTGATTTCACTAGTCGCACTTTATTGGGCTAACAAAAAATGTGGTTCACGACCTGGTACGGGAACGGCGAGGTGGTTCTTATACTTGCTTGCTCTAATATGGGTAGTTCTCTAAATTAGGGTCCCTTTTTTCCGCCTCCAAGATACTACGGCACCCGTGCAAAGCCTCACAGTACCCTTATAGCAACCCTATAGAAACCACTATAGATCCCTTCAAGGAGCCCTAAAAAGGGATCCTAATCCTGAATGCTTCGTTTTTTGGGTTTCCACGCAGGAAGCCATCGAGCAGGAGAGCGGCATTGGCAAAGAGGAGCAGCAACTTCTCTCAGGCCTGGGAGCCTAAACCCGAGCGCCGAAAGCTTAAACCCCGAACAGGGTTTAGGGTACATCCCGAACCCTAAACCCTAAGGGTTTAGGGTTTTGGGTACATCCGAACCCTAAACCCAAGCCCTGAACCCCAAACCCTTAGGGTTTAGGGTACGCCCTGCACCCTCAGCCCTGAACCTTAAACCCTAATCTCAAATCCTGCTACGAACTTCATAGAACATAATTGGTGTTGAATTTGTTGACAAGAGGGTGCAGTTTCACCGTGCAACAAAGAGAGAGCAACCTAATATGGTTGGTCACGACCTCCTATAATGTCCATT